>JARVZY010003972.1:0-28775 GCA_030686995.1 Artemisia argyi
AAGTTTAAAATAGCATAATTAGTTTTTATAAGGTAAAACCTAGTTTTTATATTTTTTTTAGCTTTTATATGTTATAAAGTAATTTTAGAAATTTTATTAGAATTTTTACTGTTCATTTAGTATTTTTCTTAATTTAAAATAGTTAATTAGGTAATTAATGTTTAATTAGTAATTAATTAATAGAAAAAGCACAAAAAGACAAAAACACTTATTTTTATTTTTAAAACTTATTTTTAGTTATTTTATAATTTTAGAAATTTTATTTTCATTTTTCTAGTATTTAATTAGTATTAAATTATATTTAAGTATTTTAATTATTAATAATTAGTAATAATTAGTATTTAATTAATATTAAATAATTAATTAGGGTTAAAATTTATTTTAATTTTCTAAAAAATTTTCTTTTACCCTTAGGTTTGTAAAAAAGTCATTTTCACCCCCTGGGTGTTTTCAGATTTCCGTTTTTACTTTTTATTTCGTACGCTTACGTTTTATTTAAACGTGAACGTACGCGTTTTAAGTTTTAAACGTTTCTGGTTTTCCTGACTTTCCAGTATTGTTAATATAGTGTATTTAAGCTATTATCCTTCATATTCCAGTAGTGTAATCATCACAACTCATTTATACCCTTTACCATCCAAATTCACCCGATCACGAACCCGTTTTAATACCATCCATACCTCGTCGGGACTTAACGACCCGGGGAAACCCTATACTTCCACGGAGCATTGAGCCTTAGGAGTTTGACTTGTTTGACCACATCCGTGGTTGAATTTAGTTGACTGCTTTTCCCTCAATCAAAATTTGGCGCCGTTGCCGGGGATCGAACCCGGGTCACCCGCGTGACAGGCGGGAATACTTACCACTATACTACAAGAGATTGACCCGAGGGGATTGATAACCAAGAGATTGAACCGGAAAGGGATATACTTCTCCTTAAGAAGTTATTGAACAAAGATCCCTCTCCCATTCCTGTTCTACCTCCACAACTTCATAACGCGGAAGTCAAATATGTTGAGAAAACTGATGATTTCCCCGAGGTCGAACTTAAGCACCTACCTCCTCATCTAGAATATGCATTTTTGGAAGGTAACGATAAGTTACCGGTCATTATTGCTAAAGACTTAAAGGATGAGGAGAAAACCGCGCTGCATAAGGTTTTAAAATCCCAAAAGCAAGCAATTGCTTGGAAGCTTTCAGACATAAAGGGTATTAACCCGGATTTTTGTACACACAAAATCCTAATGGAAGAGGACTTTAAACCTACCGTGCAGCATCAAAGAAGGGTAAATCCAAAAATCCACGAAGTTATCAAGGAAGAAGTTATCAAACTTCTCGATGCAGGATTGATTTACCCTATATCAGATAGTCCTTGGGTTAGCCCAATACATTGTGTTCCAAAAAAGGGTGGCATCACGGTTGTCACAAATGAGGATAACGAGTTGATACCAACTCGTTTGGTTACAGGGTGGCGAGTATGTATCGATTACAGAAAGCTTAACGAAGCCACCCGCAAAGACCATTTCCCTCTGCCCTTTATGGATCAGATGCTCGAGAGACTAGCGGGGAATGAGTATTATTGTTTCCTCGACGGCTTCTCGGGTTACTTCCAAATTCCCATTGATCCACAGGATCAAGATAAAACTACCTTCACATGCCCTTACGGAACATTTGCCTATCGTCGCATGCCTTTTGGGTTATGCAATGCTCCGGGCACCTTCCAGAGGTGCATGATGTCTATTTTCCACGACATGATCGGGAAAACTATGGAGGTATTCATGGATGACTTCTCAGTCATTGGGAATTCTTTCGACTCATGCCTCTCCCATTTAGAAAAGATGCTTCAACGTTGTGAAGACACTAATCTTTGTCTAAATTGGGAGAAGAGCCATTTTATGGTTAAGGAGGGCATTGTCCTCGGCCATAAAATTTCAAAAAGTGGGATTGAGGTCGATAAGGCCAAAATTGATGTTATAGCTAAACTGCCTCATCCCACCACTGTTAAAGGAATAAGGAGTTTCCTTGGCCATGCCGGGTTCTATCGGAGATTCATTCAGGATTTCTCCAAGATAGCCCGGCCCATGACTCATCTTCTTGAAAAGGATGCTCCTTTTATTTTTTCTCCCGAGTGCATCGAAGCTTTCTCTACTTTAAAGAAAAAGCTTACCGAGGCACCGATCCTTGTTGCCCCCGACTGGGACTTACCCTTCGAACTTATGTGCGATGCTAGCGATTTCGCTATTGGTGCAGTTCTGGGGCAACGCAAATCCAAACATTTTCAGCCAATACACTACGCAAGTAAGACCATGAGTGAAGCTCAAGTACATTATACCACCACAGAAAAAGAATTATTAGCTGTGGTATATGCCTTTGAGAAATTTAGGTCTTACTTAATCCTAACCAAATGCGTAGTGTACACGGACCACTCGGCTTTGAAATACCTGTTCACTAAACAGGATGCAAAGCCAAGACTGCTCCGTTGGGTCCTGCTCCTTCAGGAATTCGATATACTCATACGAGACAAAAAAGGAGCAGAGAACCTTGCTGCTGATCACTTATCCCGGTTAGAGAATCCTCATCAGGATATTCTCGAGAGAAAAGAAATTAATGAAACTTTTCCTCTGGAGACTCTCAATCTAATCTCTACCAGGGATGATACCTCTACCCTATGGTTTGCAGATTTTGCAAACTACCATGCGGGTAATTTCATTGTGAAAGGGATGTCGTCCCAACAGAAGAAAAAATTCTTCAAAGACGTCAAACACTATTTCTGGGACGACCCCTACCTCTTTAAGATATGTGCGGATCAAGTCATCCGACGGTGTGTCCATGGTAATGAAGCCATGGAAATCCTCAAAGCTTGTCATGATGGACCCACTGGGGGACATCACAGCTCAAACTACACCGCCAAAAAGGTGTTTGATTCTGGTTTCTATTGGCCCACCATCTATAAAGATGCCCAAGAACTTGTCAAAACTTGTGATGCTTGTCAGCATCACGGGAATGTTTCTAAGAAGGATGAAATGCCTCAAAACATCATCCAAGTCTGTGAAATATTTGATATCTGGGGCATTGATTTTATGGGCCCATTCCCATCTTCAAGAGGTAACAAGTATATATACTCGTGGCTGTAGACTATTTATCAAAATGGGTTGAGGCAAAAGCCTTACCCACTAATGATGCCCGAGTAGTTGTAAAATTTCTGAAGTCTCTCTTTGCTCGATTCGGGACTCCTCGTGCCATTATCAGTGATCGTGGTACACACTTCTGCAATGATCAATTTGCAAGAGTGATGCTGAAATATGGTGTAACTCACCGTCTTTCTACTGCATATCACCCCCAAACTAGTGGGCAGGTGGAGGTCTCAAATCGAGGCATAAAGAGAATTCTGGAGAGGACGGTTGGTGAAAACCGTGCCTCTTGGTCGGACAAATTGGACGACGCACTCTGGGCTTTTCGTACAGCTTATAAAACACCCATTGGGTGTACTCCATACAAGTTGGTGTACGGAAAGACATGTCATCTTCCGATCGAATTAGAGCACAAAGCCTACTGGGCTTTGAAACATGCAAACTTTGACATTCAGACAGCGGGTGATCACCGTAAGGTTCAGCTAAATGAACTAAATGAACTACGTGATCAAGCTTACGAGAATTCTTTAATCTATAAAGAAAAGACTAAGAAGATACATGACTCTAAAATAAAGAACCGCGTTTTCAACGTTGGTGACAGAGTTCTTCTTTTCAATTCAAGATTGAAAATTTTCTCGGGCAAGCTAAAAACCCGTTGGTCTGGACCATTTACTGTAGCAAAAGTATACCCATACGGAACTGTTGAGTTATTACAACCTGACGGTCCCAACTTTAAAGTAAATGGACATCGTTTGAAACACTACTTTGGAGGGGACATACCACAAGTGGTTGTCCCAGATCTCCAAACTTTCCCCACGGACTAATTAATACGGGGTCGAGTCAAGCTAGTGACTCGGAAAACAAAAACATTAGTATCATGTACATAAATAATAATGAATTTTGTAAATTTTGTTCAAATATCTATCCTTATATGTATATTATATACTTTATCATTCAACTTCCGGGCTGTCAGGGCATATTTATTACAGTTAATCATTCACAAGTGATTAGCTAGCGTGGTAAACCTGACACAAGCCTGGGAGGTAGTGATTACATATACTATATCATATTTCATTTCAAAAACAATATAAAATACAAAAATATTTTTCCTTTGCACACAACTTGCCCAGTTTGATTAGTCCCTTAGTTACAACATTTGGTTGTTGGCTGTTTACAGTTACTGAGCTCTGTCAGACCCAGATTCCCTTTCGAGGGGCGGTTGTTAGGAATTTTCTTTCTTTTGTATATATATATAAAATTTAAAAATACAAAAACATTTATAAAAATTAAAAATCAAAAAAACAGTAGCATAAACATGGGTTTTCACCCGTGTGTATCACCCAAGTGTAGGGGAGTTGCCCTACTATAAATAAAGTACATAAAATAAAAATGAAAAAATTCAAAAATAAAATAAATGTTGTTCCTACATTTAGCTTGTAATATTACCTTTTTACGTTCAAAGAGTCGGCATAATAACCGGGACTTTGAATATTGAGGACAATATTCATTTCTAAGTGTAGGGGGGGGGGGGAAATTCTAGCGAATTTAATTACATTATACATCTAGTACCCCCGTTTTTGCCAAAAATTTTAAAAATTTTTCAAAATTTTCACTTAATGAAGTACTTGGCATTAACGCAACAAATGGTTATTAGTCCACCATGTCTAATCCACATAAGGACTGGCTAATCCAGGAGCAAACGGCTCTTGGTAAAGATAACTCAAACCCGTTTATGGCTTGCAATTTGCCAAAAATTGTATGGTTCCTCAACTCCCCATATCCCATAAAGCGAATGAGTTGGCTAGCCCGCAAGATTATGGCTTGTGGTAAAGGCAGTGAAAATCCATAATTGGTAATCAGCTCACCAAGATGTTGACTTAGTCCATCAAGAGTTGGCTAGTCCAGAAGCAAACGGCTTTTGGTAAAGACTAATCAAATCCGTTGACAGCTGGTGGTTTGCTCAAAATCACACGGTTATCAGGTGTGCCACAGTTCTTACACTTGGCTACTCCAGAAGTGATGGCTTTTGGTAAAGAGTTTAAAATCCATTAATTTTTCTCAAAAGATTGCTAGGGACTAGCAATAGTTTAGTGTGGGGGATTGATGAGTGTGTAAATACTCATCATTTTATACCAATCTGAGCTGCCAAAACATACAAAAACACTCTAATATGCATCAAAATACTTAAAATATATTAGAGGTGTGTTTTATATGTTTCAAACACAAAATATGCAAAAACAAATGAAAAATGTACAAAGTTTGCATAATTGGCAGTTTCAGTCCCTCAAGTTTCATAAATTTGCAAAACTAGTCCCTGGTGAATCAAAACTTGTACAAATGGCATAAAAGGTCCTTGGGATTCACAAGTTGTAAGAAAAAGTCCTTTGAAGTTAAAATTTACAAATTTACAACTTTGGTCCCTCAACTTTGGAAAAATGTCAAAATCAGTCCCTGGGTTATTTAAAATGGAAAATTTATCAAAATAACCCTTGAACTATTCCTAAATGACATATTTGGTCCTTTGTGTTAATATTTGATATTTACAGGTTTAACCCTTCAAGTTTCAGAAAATTACAAGAATGGTCCCTGGAGTTTGGGAATTGACAGAAAAGGTCCTCGGGGGTATTAAAATGGAAAATTTCATTTTAAGGTTCTTTGGTTTATCACATGTGGCAAGTTCAGTCCTTGTAGTATCTTTGGGAAAATGCCACATCATACCCTCAACTTTACCTAAATTACAAAGTTAGTCCTTTTTGTGATTTAATACCAAATAAACCAAACGGATTCCTAAAATACTAAAACCAAAACCAAAACAAACCCAATCCACTTCTTTTTTTGGGCCCATGTCTCACCAGCCCACCAAGCCCCCAAATAACTAATACCAGGGTCAACCTTTGACCCCGGTCAACCCAAAACCAGTCAAAACCACACATCCCTCCTTTTCCCTCCTTCCTTCCCAAAACCAGAAAACCACCAAACCTCATCCCTGGTATTCCCCTCCACTTGCACCTCTACCACCACCCTTATCCTCCAATTACACTCCCCAATACACCCATCACCTCAACCCCCCTACACACGTTGTCAGACACATTGGGTCAAATCCACCTTTCCCGCCAATTTGAATCCGGAAGCAAAAGTCATCCACTTGATGATTAGAGTGGTGGGATTTGACCCTGTGGGTCCCACAAACACCTTGGAAGCCATATAAAGAAGGAAGAAGACCAGAGTTGGATTATTAGATAGGTAGTTTAGTTCTTAGTATCTCGTTTTTATGTATTTCTCAATTTTAGCTAATTAAACTAGTTTTTAATTTGTATTCTCAGTTTAATGATGTAATATTAATGTTTTTGAACCATCAATTCCAAGTTTTATTATTAAACTCAGTATTTACAATTTTTAAGTAAATTTCTCTTATTAGATAAAAGTTGTTGAAGAATGTTGTTTGATGATAAAATGAACTTGATGTTGTTTGTTGCTAAATTTCTAGAAGCTCAGTAGCAAGAAAAACTAGTGTCATTCAGTTTCGCTCAAAAAAAAAAAAAAAATACAAAAATAGTGAAAATAGAAAAAAGAGAGAGACATAAGAAGAAAAGAAGAGGATTAATGAGCATGGTCTAGAACCTCATGGGAGGTATTAGGATGGGTTAAAAGCTTTTTGTTCCTGGTTGTGGCCACAAGGGTCCTTGTAAGTTCCAACTTCCAAAATTTTAGATTAACTTTCTCAATAATTGTTACTGTTAGTTTCTGCCACCAATTGTTGTTGGATTTTGTTTATTTGTGTTAAATTTAGCTTAATGAAAGTAGTTTATCAGTTTCATTAGTTAGGTTAGGCCCTTGCTTCATTTAAGCTTCCATATCAGTATGTAGAGGGGTGTTTGGCACAAAGGCGTTACTTGTGCTTTTGTTGTTGTTTGTTTTTAGTTAAGCTTTAGATAACTCATATTAGGTCATTAGAACTTAGTTCTAGTATGAAAACCAATGATTGTTTGAGTAAAAGTCAAAATACTAATTTAAACACCCTCACAGTTAACTGTGAGGGAATTGGATTCCACAAGCCCTCATATTAGCTTATAATTGGAAGTTATAGCTTAGATCAGTTTCATTGTAGCTTAATACAACTTATATGTTCAGTAGGATCACATTTAAATTCATAAAAGTCAATCTAGCAATTTTTCTTAAAAAGTCAAAAGTTTAGTTAGTCAGTTTTTCCAAAAATGGGATGAATTAATTTGATTTATGTGTTAGGTTTAAGAATCTGAGATTTTCACACATCATAGTCTACCACTAGGTCTTTAGGAACCAGCTTATCTTGCATTTTTATAATTTTTCTTGAGGTGTCCATTGCTCACCAAAGTAGGCTGCAGGGCAGCCATATACCCTGTGCAGCAGACTCAGTTCCAAACACCACCCTTTGTGGTGGTTTTCTGACCACCCAGTGGGTCCCACAGCCCCCCACTTTGTTCCTTCCATCCCCCCTCCTACCAGGGTGCATGGTTTGACCAAGGATTTGACCTAGAACCCAGTGGACCCCACCTAGATTAGTCATGGAAAGTTGTCCCACTTTTCAGTCAAGTTCCTAGTTTACATGTGCTTATTTGTAGCTTATTGCTTATTTTGTGGAGATTTTTGGTTTCTTTCTGCTTAAACATGCTCACCTAACTTATTGGAACTTGTTTCATCCATAGTGGGCCCCACATAAGTCAGTTTTAGCTTATTTTGCCCATTGGTCAACTTTGGTCAACTGTTGACCATTTAAGCTTATATTTTGCTTATTTTTGATTTTCAAAAAAGTTGTTTTTGTAAAAGTTTACTGTTTTTAGATGTAAAATAAGTTTCCAAAAGAAAATCCAAGAAAATCAAAGTTAATTTTAAGTGATAGTTTCTATTTAATTTTATTTAATTTTAATTTTCATTTTTACATTTTTATTAAGTAAGTTGTGTTTTTATATTTTTAATAATTTCATCTTAGGTTAAAATAGTTATAATAAATTTTTCAGATTTTTATCTTTTCATTTAGTATTTATTAGAATTAATATTAGTTTTATTAGAAATTAATAAATATTAAGTTTAAAATAGCATAATTAGTTTTTATAAGGTAAAACCTAGTTTTTATATTTTTTTTAGCTTTTATATGTTATAAAGTAATTTTAGAAATTTTATTAGAATTTTTACTGTTCATTTAGTATTTTTCTTAATTTAAAATAGTTAATTAGGTAATTAATGTTTAATTAGTAATTAATTAATAGAAAAAGCACAAAAAGACAAAAACACTTATTTTTATTTTTAAAACTTATTTTTAGTTATTTTATAATTTTAGAAATTTTATTTTCATTTTTCTAGTATTTAATTAGTATTAAATTATATTTAAGTATTTTAATTATTAATAATTATTAATAATTAGTATTTAATTAATATTAAATAATTAATTATGGTTAAAATTTATTTTAATTTTCTAAAAAATTTTCTTTTACCCTTAGGTTTGTAAAAAAGTCATTTTCACCCCCTGGGTGTTTTCAGATTTCCGTTTTTACTTTTTATTTCGTACGCTTACGTTTTATTTAAACGTGAACGTACGCGTTTTAAGTTTTAAACGTTTCTGGTTTTCCTGACTTTCCAGTATTGTTAATATAGTGTATTTAAGCTATTATCCTTCATATTCCAGTAGTGTAATCATCACAACTCATTTATACCCTTTACCATCCAAATTCACCCGATCACGAACTCGTTTTAATACCATCCACACCTCGTCGGGACTTAACGACCCGGGGAAACCCTATACTTCCACGGAGCATTGAGCCTTAGGAGTTTGACTTGTTTGACCACATCCGTGGTTGAATTTAGTTGACTGCTTTTCCCTCAATCAAAATTTGGTCCTACACATTTGAAATCACGATGAAGATATGAGGTTTAGATTGTAAGTGGGCCATTTCCTAAACCCGTCTACAAACCAAACAGGAACTTAATGACATAATCTACCCAAACTACCGAATAACAGTTATTTGATGGAAGTAACTACCATAATAAATTTATAACCAAGGTTGTGATCATATTTCCCGTATCTTGTCAAATAAGAAACTCTCTCAATCAAACACCAATTACTTGTGAGAAATCCCTCTTTGGATTATTGACATCACTAATGGAATTGACTAACACTAACGCTATGACTTCATCATTTAATTCTAATCCTTAGTCGGTTCTACAATGAAGTAAGTTTACTGATAGTGGAGGTAAGATTAGACGTTGGGTAGGTGATTTTACAATTTTAACCCTTTTATTTTGATGACATGCATCAAAATGTGATGTTTCATTCATGGCCGTTATATGAAGGTGGTTTGAAATCAGACGGTTCAAAACACTTTTTATACTTTTTATTGTTTACATACTTTTAAGGGATCACGATTTTTACCAAAGGGCTTGTGTCCCAATGGTACCCCTTGTTGTGTGAGAAGCTCCTCAAGAAACTAATTATGAGTTCAAGTCCTGCTTAAAACATGTGAGATACGTGTGATTTATTGCGAGATAGTCACATGCCACTTTTATGAAGGAATGTGGATTCGGACTTTTGGTCCACGTGAAAAATTGTTAGGAAAACGTGGATCCGTAAAATGTAAGCCCATTAAAAATTTAAGGGAAAATTACCAAAATAGACCAGTCGCCCGAGCAACTTTTTCGATAGATCGGGCGACCGGGCAACTTGTACAACGGGACACTTGTCGAATTTCATAAGCTAACAAGTGTCCCGTTGTACAAGTTGCCCAGTCTATTTTCGAATTAAAATTACCTCCTGGTCTAAAAAGTGACAAACCATAGGACAACGATCTAGTCATGTAATTATCCCAAAATTTAAATATTAGCCCATGAATATAAAAAAAGAAATTACTTTTTCCAATCTCTGTGTTTCCTCCTCCTCCTCCTTTCTTGTCATTCCTCTTTCTTTCTCTAAACCCCCTTTTTTTCGTTAGAAAAACCCCCTTCTTTATTCCTACACTCGAAATGGGTCTCAACAGAATTTCCCGCGCTCATTCTTGTTTTCACTATATAATACTAATGAATTTGTTGTTTTGTCACAAAATAACAAATTCTGTTACAAAACCCCCCAATCGTATCAAAATTCAGTTACAAAAATTCAAGATTTATAATCAGGTAATCATAATCACATTTTTATTCAAACCCACTCTTTAACGGTAATTGTAACTAATTTAACTAACTCTAATGGCGGATTTTGATGTTTTCTTCTAACAATTTCACCACTTTTGTATAACAGATTCTCCCGGACCGTTACTGCCACACACGCACGCATTCGATTTACGCTATTTCTTTTGTATGAGAGGTAGCAGTATCTAATCTTCTTTTTCGTTAAGTTGTTTTATATTCCAATGTGCTGCATATAAGGTGTTCATATGAGATTTCATAGGGCCAGTAGTACCTTAGTAATGGTGCTTCTTGATTTTGTTTTGCTCTAACAGTTGTCAGATTCTACGATAGCATTACCGCCTGGTGTTTGATGTAAAGTTTCAGTCACTCAGAAGAAGGTACGTTCCGGTGATAATATGGTTTGAATATGATATATTATATTGAATTGATGCTTTTGGAGTCGACTAGTGTTACACATCTTTTTTCCGGTTTCTAAGTTCCTCGTGTTGTTTCGTCATCTTATGCTTCAAGTATCTATTAGTTTTATTAGGCTGTGCGTATCTTATGCGAGTAATTTATATAATGTTAAACTTTCGTGCATTTATAGGAGAGTGGATGACAATATTTTTTTTATCCTGAATAGTTTGATAAGTAATGCTATGATAATTTAGGCATCAATAGAGAAATATGATGTTTTTTCACAAGAAAAGTATTTTGAATGTTAGAAAATTATTCCATCATATTATAATTTTAAGCAGGATATTTTCATATTGGTGTTGATGAATTAGATACTCAAGTAAATGTGTTGAGCTAGTAGGTATATTGTAGATTAGTTTCAAGTCTTGGGAAACCTTGTGTTGTTATCTTTTGTTTGTTGATTTGGATTCCTCAAATCAATCTTTAATACACAGTGTTGGTCTGTGTTCATGTTGATACAAGTTCATAAAATGCTTCAATTTTAGTTCCTTAAACGATTTTGGTAGGAGGTTTTTGTACCCCAAAAGGGTTCTTTGCTAGCATTTGCATAACTATAGAAACTGGGTTTCGTGGTTGTACATGTGCGTTGTAAGTATGGAACTGTATTAGCGCATTCTACTTGCTTATTATTATATTGTTACATTGTTGTTTCTGTTTATGTTCCAAAATGTGCTTAGAGTTTGGTGATCAATATTTATAAGGAATGGTCTACCCGATACATACCCTTTCCAACTGTAAAGGGCCAGAATAGTTTATTTTTTTGTTGATTTCCCTGCTCCTCATGGACACCTTTACTCTATTGGTTCATGGTCTTGTAGAGTTTTGGCATTTGTACTTAGTGAATAACATGTGAAATATCATAGGACGTGTAGTACTTAGTGAATATCTCGTGAAAAGCCCTTTTGCTAACAAAATTTTGACGGTAGGTCTGTAGTCTCAAATAAACCCGTTCACCCATTTCATAGTTTTTTTCCTCACTTTTGTTCCTTGAGCAAATGTACGTCTACCTCTCTTTCCCTTCAACCTAAATTGACTGCTTCGTTTGGAGAATATTTGGGGTGACAATGTATATAAGTGGGGAGTGGCTGCTGAAATATTGTTTAGTAAGGTGACCTTTCCAGACTCGAATAATCACTGGTGTTGAACCACAACAAGGTAACCATTTAGCCCATGTTGCTGGAGCTTTCTAAATAGTGAAACACTTTAAGTAGGTCTCAAGGGAGTGAGGGACTTATTGAGCACTTTAATTCGCCCATCAGACTGGGGATGGTTGGTTGTTGAATGGCCTAAAGTCGGTTTGTGAGCTTGAAACAATGCTTTCCTAAGAATATGGGTCACGATCTGAAAGGATTTTATCTTGTTCCCATATAATTTAGCTATGTGATCACTGGTGAAAGTTAAATAGGATTTGGTAACAGATTTTTTAGATTTTGAGAAAACGTAACCAATTCTAGCCCCTTAAGGTATTTCATCTAACACACGGCCTCAAAGATCACAGTTTCAAAAATGTTAGTTTGTTAGGAAAATAAGTTTGTTTCGACTTAATTTCTATGATAATTAAATGAGGCTTTGTATGATTGTTTGATATCATTATTTCAAATTAATTGTGTTTATGGAGATCACTACTTAGGGATTGAGCAGTTTATATAAGGATTGGTCTAACCAATATATACCCTTTCATCACTGAATTGCTTCCACAGGTGGCTAACTGTGAATGTGCTTTAAAGCTTGTTGATCGGTTTATAGCTGCGAAATCAGCTGGAGTGACATCAATTGGTGTTAGAGGTAAAGATTAAGTCTGAGTTGTCACTCAGAAGAAGGTTCCGGTGAGTGAGCTTGAGAATGATATGGTTTGAAGATTTCTAAATTGAGTTGATACAGGGCAAGCTATTGGAGCCGACTAGTGTTACACATCTTTTTCTGGTTTCTAAGTTTCTTGGATTGTTGCCTACTGGTACCAGGTTCTTGTTATTTCATAATCTTAAGCTTCAAATATATCTTAGTTTAGTTAGGTTGTGCACCTTATTCAATAATTTATATTATGTTAGACTTTCTTGCATTTATAATGACACACGAGAGTGGATGACGATATATATATATATATATATATATATATATATATATATATATATATATATATATATATATATATATATATATATATATATATATATATATATATATAGTGTAACTTTCAAACGAGAACCATTTTAACTGCGAGAACTGAGAGAACCACTTTTTAGCCATTGGATCATTTCATTAATGGATGAGATGATTTGTGCCATTAATGTAATTAGTTAAAAGATGTGGTCATCATTTGTAAAGCCCAAAGGGTATTCTAG
This sequence comes from Artemisia argyi, assembly GCA_030686995.1. Classification (NCBI taxonomy): domain Eukaryota; kingdom Viridiplantae; phylum Streptophyta; class Magnoliopsida; order Asterales; family Asteraceae; genus Artemisia; species Artemisia argyi. Next base: position 13,085 of record JARVZY010003972.1, read on the forward strand.
TAATCTTATTATTATTAAATATCCCATTAATTAAGGAATTAATAATCATAAATATGTAAAACAAATACAGGATTCATTTTCAACCCTAAATGCAGTTTCTTTTCTCCCTCACCCAAAAAACTGCCGCCCCTAAGCTTCAAGGCCTCAAGCTCTTGTTATTTGTTCGATTAAAACCGCCGCAACCACCAAGATCCGTCACCAACATTAAAACCGCCGCCCGAAAAACTGTCACTCCTATGCTTCACGTAACCGCCTCCTATCACCATCATTAAAAACGCCACCACCACCAAGATTCGTCACCGACTGTGATTGTTCGTCCGGATCCGTGGCTATTTTCGCAGCCGCCTAAAATCGTCACCACAATCTAACAAACAAATTTGTTCAATTATCAATCTCTTCTTTTTTAAGGTACGTCTAGATCCCAGAAAAATGATAGATCATTTTTAATTAGTTATAAGTAATACTGAAGGGTTAAAGATAAAAGTGGGGTCTCCATATTTATGTATTATTCATGAATTAATTTATATGAAAGCGTACAGGAGGTTACATTTGTTGTTTGAATATATTATAGGAGTAAATAGATTCGGTCATAGCCTTTTTGTTATGATTCATGAATTAACGGGTTTATAACTAATGGAAAACATGTATGTTTTATGTTCAAAACATACATGTTCAAAATATGCATATTCAAAATAAAACATGTATGTTCAAAACATACATGTAATAGATAGTTAGTTAACATCAAGTGTTTTTTTGTGTGAATCATGAAATACCATTGGTGTTTTTTTTTTCTTTCTATTTTTTTACATTATAGATAGTTAGTTAACATGATGCTATATGTTAAACATTAAGTTTTGGCATGTGACATTCAAGTATAAATTCAAGATCTTCTGTATGAAAGCCGAAAATTATAAGCAGTTATTCCATAAAATTCGGCCAATAGTCACCCAATGATATTATAAAATATGTAGTTGCAACGCGGGTACTTCGCAATAAATGTCTTGAAAACAACTAATAATGATTTTTTTTTTTTTTTTTTTTTTTTTTTTTTTGTTTTTCAAGTGGAACCTAAGTGAACAAAGAGGTGATTTAGAGGGTGTGCTCAAATAGTCTTGTATTTGGGTGTTGTACATTACAGATTATATGTTTTATGTTCAAAACATACATGTTCAAAATATGCATATTCAAAACAAAACATGTATGTTCAAAACATACATTTATGCTTAAAACATGCATGTTTTAAAAACAGGTAGATGCATATATGTATTTCAACACAATTCTAATATTATTGTTGCTAATTTTTGTAATTTTCTTTGTATTAGGTGTAATTACAAGAATGTTCACGGCTATGAGTTTACATATATGTCCGACTTTTGAAAAAATGATGACGGCTACGCGTGTGCATATATGTCCCACTTCTAAAAATAATGATAACAAGAGTGTGCACATATATCCATTTTGTGTTGAATATTTATTCGTGCTCACGTGTATAGATCGATTAGATTCATGTATTTATGCTTTTAAGAAATTTGTATTTTGAATGTATTACAATCGATATCGAAGTTTATGTAAAACATCTATGTTCTTGGTTTATTATAGATTTCATTATATTAAAAAGTCATATGCTAGTTTTGGAAACATATATTGTACTACTAAATCTAGAAATCTGCTATCTTAAAAAATAACATATATGCACTAAACCTACAAAAACATGTATGCACTAAATCTGGAAAACAATATAAAAAAAAAAATCTGAATTTTAAGATTAACAAAAAACAGGAATTATAAAAAAAATAAAAAATAATATGAAAATATCTTTTACTATTATGCCATTTTGAATTAAATAAAAAAAAGAAAATGCTATGAAGCATTAAATGATGTACATTGTGTATTATTAGTTGTAAAATGGTAGTTTTCGCAGTTCTTGCACTTAAAGTGGTTCTCGTAAGAAAGGGACCCTATATATATATATATATATATATATATATATATATATATATATATATATATATATATATATATATATATATTAATTTTTTATTCTGGATAGTTTGATATCATAGCTAAGCTGTAGCTATGATAGTGTTGGTGTGAATAAAAAAAATGACGTTTTAACACTGCTTAGCAAGAAAAGTTTTAATACACCATCATACTAAAATTTAACATATGTGATAAGACTGTTGAAGCATGATTTAGTAGTTTATTATTCTTATTGTGTAGCTATCTGAATTTATGTTTCATAGGAAGCAAATTTTAAGCAGAGTTTACTCACATATAGTCTTGATGTATTAGATACTTAACACTCTGTTCCCGAGTATAAAACAGAAAGAAGAGAGATGGAGAGGGAAAAAGGAGTGAAGTAAAGAGAAGAAGAAAAAGAAATTATTATTTTTATCTTGTGTTCCCGAGTTGGAAAGAAAAGAGAAGGAAGTAACAAAAAAAAAAAAAAAAAGAGCTTTAAAATCAACTTCACATTTCATCCCAATTTAGGAAGTAAATTAGGAGAGTAATTTTGATGTAATTTACTATCCTTTACTTTCCTCTCCCTCTGAAAAAATCTCAGGAACACAATTTTTTTTATTACCATCCCAAACCTTTCTCTTTCACTCCAAAAAATGAACTCGGGAACAAAGTGTAAGTAAATGTGTTGAGCTGGATGTCACGGACTTGTCTCTACAAGGTCTTCCGTGCGGCACTTAGTCTCGACTAAGCTCTGCCTTGCTAGAATACTCAACGATGTATGAAACTAAAGAAAGCTTCGAAGAAAGGAACAAGTGTAATAAGGAAAACGCATTGTATTACTTAGAGAACTTTACAAGAGAGATTACAAGTGAACTTTGTTGGATGATCTCTACAAATGAGATTACCTCTATTTATACTACTATGTACAAGGTTCTACATACTTCTATGGTAGGAAACTTCTAGGATTTCTAAGAGGTTCTAGCACTTCCAAGAGATTCTAGAGATTCCTATACCTTCCAACATCTTCCAAAGGCTTCCAAGATTATGCATGATCTTCCAAGAGAAGTGTAGAACAATCCAGAATCCCGAACAACCTTGAAATAATCGTATCGAGTAGGCGGGTCGTGACATGGAGGTATATTGTAGATTAGTTTTGAGTCGTAGGAAACCATGTGCTGTTTTCTTCTGTTTGTTTGTTGAACTCTTTTGTTTGTTGAACTGAATACCTTTAATTTAACCTCATATATACCTTGCATTGTTAACACAGTGGTGGTCTGTGTTCATGTAGATATGAGGTTCCTAAGATATTTTGTATTAATTACTTAAACGATTTTGGTAGGAGGCATTTGTACCCCAAAGGGGTTGCTCTGGTAACATTTGCATAGCTATAGAATCTGAATTTCGTGGTTGTACGTGTCCATTATTAGTATGAAACTGTATTGGTGCATTCTACTTGTTTATTATATTGTTACATGGCTGTTTGTGTTTATGATCCAAAATGTGCTTTAGAGCTTGGTGACCGGTATTTATATGGAATAGTATAACAATACATACCCTTTTCAAAGTTGTTGTTATACAGGCCAGAATAGTGTATTTTATGATGATTTCCCCTGCTCCTCATGGCAACCTTTACTCTATATCTTGTAGAGTTTTGGCATTTCTTTGGGGAAGGGTGAAATTATATGGTCTCTGGTGCCCTTTTCTTGTGTAATTGTTCCTCGTGGCTTTTGTCAGCTTAATATATATACTTCATATTTCCTTCCAAAAAACCCTCTCCGATGTTGAATTTCTGCTGCAACCGCCATAGGTGGCTGGTTGCAAGAATAGGCGTATGAGTCATGGCATTTTTAACTCACCAATCGCATGTTCAGTTTGGGTTTTGCAATCTTACCATATCTTTTACAAAATGAGGGTAATTGCCCATAAGATTCAGGAAAACCCTTAGCTCTTTTTAAGGTAGTAGGCTTGGGCCAATTTATCATGTCTTCGATTTTTGTTGGATCTGCCCTCACCGCTAATAAGGTGACCATGATAATCAACATGACCGCTGCCAAAAGTGCACTTAGAAGCCTTTGCAAACAACACATGTTGTTTCAAGATTTGAAGAATATGTCTAATGAGTTCCCTGAAAAGTTACCAAACGGCATCACGGAAAACTCGTATAGGTTTTTGTTTGTACGAAATGCTGTTTTCTTAAAATCTTTTTCCTTCATTCAAGTATGGTGATAACCACTCCTTAGATCCAGTTTCGAAAAATAGTAACTCACTTGTAGGCTTGTAGCTCATCTATTTATCGACAACCGGGATAGGAAATAGATCTTTAACAGTCAAGTAATTTAATTTATGGAAATCAACACATTACCTCCATGAGCCATCATTTTATATCGCCAAGTGAAGATAACCATTGAATTCCCAATATAACCCATATCCACCAAATTACATGGCCAGTTATCAATAAACTATGATCCCTGGATAGACCACTGCAGTTTTTTAAGCATAAACTGACAGGGAGTTCAAACCTACGTGCAACTGAAAGCAACTGAAACCTTCTTGACATGAATAGGAGTGAGAAACCACACACAAATGACTACTGCTAATATGATTTCCTTTATAATTAATTGGTGTATGTTACTATCGATGTAGATTAGAAATATTTTATATTATACTTTTGAGCTTGTTAAATTTGGTTCCTGTTCCGAATTGTATTACGTGTTATTATGTCATTTTGCTCAACAACATTTTTTCAACTTAAACAGAATCATTCCATTGACATGCCAATGCCCAGACTGCCTCCTCTTTTTCATCGACCTGAGATCCCGCAGAGGGTGCTTCCACGCCGATGTATCGATTACCCGCGTTTCAGGAAAAGTTTTTCAATTAGGTCATTGAGTATTAGTAATAGTTTCTCAGATGATGGTGCTATGAAGAAGGAGAAGGATTCTGCCTTTTCTTGTGCATTATCGTTTTGGGATTATAAAGCTGTGGAGAGGGAACCAAATCAAAGATTCGGTAAGCATTTAAGACATACCGTTTGGGGGTGTAACATATTGCTTACACATTCACTTTGTCGACTTTTTAGGCTTCCGTGTTAGGAAAGCAAAACTTTTGTCAGCTGTTCGTGTGAAGAGGGAGCTAAAGAGGCTCCCAAAGGTATGTTACTCCCCGCTTATTAAATAAATTGGCCAAAATTGCAAAGGGTCAAATGTTTAGAAGTCACCTAAAAGGCATACTCAAGTGTTTACAACTACCTAAACTGTAATATTAACCCAACCCGTCGGCCCACTGTCAAATTACCAATTTTGAACAGAACGTATTTCGACGTGTTACCCAATCTGCCGACCGGCAGGCCTTAGTAACTTTATCACCTGCATTAACATAAAACCCATGTAGTAAAAATGGAATCAATGAGAGTTATATTTAATCAAAAGGTGGTAAAATTAAGTCAGAAACAAAGTAGGTTGAACTTTTATATGTCTCATGGAAAACTTATTCATGTGTTTACAGCCTTCTAGAATGCTTATCTGACCCAACTCATAGATGTAGCGAGTTCCTATTTTGATCCAAACCATTATCCCCTATCTGCCCGCCCCCCGTTCCAATGGAACAGGATGGGGTTATTAAATTACCGTTACTCTTAGATCATACCTCGGTGACTAACCTTATTAACTGCATCAACATCAAACCCATTTGCTAGAAGTTTGTCTATTAACTTAATCTGCCCTGCTAACGCTAGTGTATGCAAGGGATTCCACTTTTGCTCAATTACAAAACGTAGACGTTCAAATCACGTGCTTAAAATCCACTTTTCCTGATATATAGAATTTATTAAGTCAAAAGTGAGCTTATGTGCTTATAGAACAATCGCTTCTTCGGATTCTTGAAAGTTACAGTTGATATATTGTCAAGATTGAGAACCTCATTCTGCTGCAAGATAGCTAGCTCTTAGGGAGTTAAAAGTTGCTCAACCTCTGCAACTACAAAAAAGAATGTGATGGTATAACATTCCCTTTTAGGATAAGCTCAGATTAATAAACATATTGAAAATGGGGACAATCTTGCACCCAATTCAAATTGCATACAAATTATAATACGGTATTTTATATAGGAAACACTTAATATCAAGACTTGTTTTGTGCTTTTACCACAATTGTACTGAGTCAATCGGTGGCTGTCTTGCTCCTTAAAGCTAATAAGCACATAATCCAGCCTTGAAATGAATATATATATATATATATATATATATATATATATATATATATATATATATATATATATATATATATATATATATATAGGGAGGGGTTAAAATAAAAAGAGGATTTGTGGTAAAAAGAATAAGAAGGATTTTGGACCCTTAGATTTAAAATCAATGGATGAGATAAAATTATACACTTAATTAAAGCTAGAAGGGCAAAAACGTCTTTTAGTAAAAATACATAAACACAATATTATACCATTCGGTCTCATAATAACAGATCAATCCTTACTTTCTCTCTCTCTTCCAACTACTTTCTCTCTCAAAAAGTTCTGATCACATTAAAATTTGGATCATCTCTCTAATAAATTCCGATCATCTTCTCCATAAAATTCCGGTCATTAATCTCATTAAAATCTGGTCATCTTCTCAATCAATTCCGATCAGCAATCTCATTAAAATCCGATCATCAAATCCTCATTTTCATACAATTGTCTACAAAATGTCGTTGAAAATCAAAGGTAAGTCAACTAAATCTGATTTTGTTCATATTATGATACAGTAGCCAGATTTTAATGCATTTTGTTTGAAAAAATTAGCAGCAAAAAGATTAAGAAGTGGAAGAAGAGTATCAAAATAAGGACTATAACGAATTTTGATTGTTTTGTTCATTAAAATATAGATTATAAAGCGTTTTGATTGTTTTGTTCATTAAAATAAGGATTAGTAGCAGATTTGACTATTTTGTGCATTACAAATAAAGATTTTTTTTGGGGGTGTATTGAAGTTACTAAAATTCAGGTTGATTTCTTATATTCTATTGCTTGTTGACTTTTAGTTTCACTTGTTTCCGCAATCAATCTGTTGACTTAAATTATTTTTTTTACAGTAGGATTCATTGAAAAGTTTCCATGTAAAATTAGTGAGCATTGTACTGGATGTGGATGTCGACCCATCCACCACTCCCTGGGATCCAGCCAAGGCATATTTGTTTGTGCTTGTTGGTGAGAAGCATGTAGATCCTATAAAGGAAATTGATTGGGTCAGTGTAGAGACTATTATAGAATAGCAGTGTTTTATGCATTAAAAAGTGGCTAAATGTGTATTATATTTTGTAGAAAGTTAGTAAAATTGGGCTAAATGTGCATTAATTTTTGTAGGAAGTTAGTAAAACTGTGAAAATTTTTGCTAATCATGAGTTGTGTGGAATAACACTGTTTTGTGCACTAAAAATGGTCTGAATGTGCATTAACTTTTGTAGAAAGTTAGTAAATGTACGGTACGGTTGGATAATTCATGAGTTGTGTGAAATTACATAGTTTTGTGCATTAAAAATTGGCTAACTATCCATTAGTTTTCACATGAACTTAATAAAATTGCGTTTCATTAAGATAATCATGTCTTTTGTACAATAATAGTGTTGTATGCAGGAAAAAGTGGCTAAATGTGCATTATATTTTGTAGAAAGTAAAATTGGGCTAAATGTGCATTAATTTTTGTAGGAAGTTAGTAAAAATGTGACAAATTTTGATAATCATGAGTTGTGTGGAATAACATTGTTTTGTGAACTAAAAATGGTCTAAATGTACATTAACTTTTGTAGAAAGTTAGTAAAGGTATGGTACGGTTGGATAATTCAAGAGTTGTGTGAAATTACATAGTTTTGTACATTAAAAATGGGCTAATTATCCATTAGTTTTTACAGGAAGTTAGTAAAATCACGTTTCATTAAGATAATCATGTATTTTGTAGAATAAGAGTGTTTTATGCATTAAAAAGTGGCTAAATGTGCATTATATTTTGTAGAAAGTTAGTAAAATTGGGATAAATGTGCATTAATTTATGTAGGGAGTTAGTAAAAGTGCGACAAATTTTGATAATCATGAGTTGTGTGGAATACCACTGTTTTGTGCTCTAAAAATGGTCTAAATGTGCATTAACTTTTGTAGAAAGTTAGTAAAGGTACGGTACGGTTGGATAATTCATGAGTTGTGTGAAATTACATAGTTTTGTGCATTAAAAATGGGTTAATTATCCATTAGTTTTCACAGGAAGTTAGTAAAATCGCGTTTCATTAAGATGATCATGTCTTTTGTAGAATAATAGTGTTTTATGCATTAAAAACTTGCTAAATGTGCATTATATTTTGTAGAAAGTGAGTAAAATTAGGCTAAATGTGCATTAATTTTAATAGGAAGTTAGTAAAAATGTGACAAATTTTGATAATCATGAGTTGTATGGTTTAGAAAAACATTTTTTACATTTGCTACTATGGTTTGGCATGGTAGATTGAAGTAATGAAAGTTGTATTTTTTGTTTAATATTGGCATATTGTGCAGTTATGAACTCTCTTCTTGTCACACATTTCTGAAGATATTACAGACGCGACGACTTTCTCAGGTGATATTTTGTGGTTAAAAGGCCAAAACCATGACTTTTTTTGTCACTCTATATTCAATATATTTAGTTAGTAATTATTTAATGTTTATTTAAACGACCATTAAAAACTTACTTTCTTGAACACTGAAGAAATTAACATCATGGTCTTAGGGTGCAATCATGCTCTCCAAAAAGTTGTATATTATGGTTTCTATTATTGGTGGAAATTTACTTAAATTACTCACCTGAAGAGGTAAAGGAAGGCGGTGTCAATAAAGATGACAAAGAGGATGAACGAGAAGACAATGAGCAGGAAGATTGTGAAGAAGAAAGAACCCTTCCTGTTCAGGAACATGAAAAACCTCATTCTGCATCAAAGGAAAATAAATCTCACATTTCAAAAACCGACATTAGTTGGGTTGGGAAAATGGCTGATGGCAAGGCTCTTTATAAGGAGGTTGTTCTTCGGGGAAGAGGTGGTTGCTTTACGCAGTTCGGTGATGGTTGAAGATTCTATCTATTATGTAGAATACCTGTTTAAAGACTATGACTTTACAAAATTTGCTCATGGGTGATTGATGTTAAAAGGTTGTGACACTGTTCTTGGTGACACTGCAAATGAGAGGGAAGTGTTTTTGACTAATGATTGCATGGATTTTGAACTTGATGATGTTATACTAGCTGTGGTGGTGGAGATCAGAAGATTACCTTGGGGTCATGAGCATCGCAAGGCTAATGCAAATTCTGATAAAGGCTTGCCCGTTGAGTTACTGTAAGAGTTTATACTGGCCTAAAAAGAGGTGCTTTCTTTTGTCTGCAAACTGATAAAATGGGCCTTGGAAATGGGCTATGTCATTCATGTAAAATCATGGAAGATGACGAAGGAGGCTTTTGAGCTAAATGAATCCAAGACATGATTCACATACATGGCAACTGATTACCGTGTTGATGATTTCCTGTATGTTGGTCCTCATAACTTGGATAGGAGATGTAGCTATTTAATTAATATGTTTGGTTGATATTATCTGATGTTTCATCAACAATAATACTATATAAAGAATTTGTACTTTAGACATTAATTGTTGTGAAAAGCTGGAAGGATTATTGTATAGTGTGAAGTTGGGTTTTATTATATAGGTTGTTAGAATTATAGTTAGATTGTTAAATTACTTTTATACCCTTAATAGTTAGTTATGATTATAGTTGATCTCACCCATTGATTTTTAATCAATGGTCAAAAATCCTTCTTATTTTTTTTACAAAAAATTCTCTTTTTATTTGATCTCAACCCTATATATATATATATATATATATATATATATATATATATATATATATATATATATATATATATATATATATATATATATATATATAAAAGAGGATAAATACATCATAGGATGAGATTAGAAAGAAAGCTAACCTTTGAATAGGTTTTCCTCAATCTGGCTTGTGGACTATTGTCAATATTATTTGAGGACTCTGAAGCATCAGTCTCTTCGTCTTTCCAATCAATTTCAAACTCCAGGTTTTTCTCTCCCCACTCCCCATCCTCCTCGATTTCACATTTACTGACAATTCCAGGATGTTCTCACTTTCCTACGCAGAACTTCCACGTGGATCAATTGCGTGCCCTTTATAATGACTTGTACCCAACTACAAAAAACTAGCATTTTATTAATATTATTATTATTATTATTATTATTATTATTATTATTATTATTATTATTATTATTATTATTATTATTTATTTATTTATTTATTTATTTAAGATAGGATGACTAAGAAATTAAAAACATTATTGATACTAGTGCAGTTACATGAGACTCAACTTATAGTAACACAAGAATGTAATGCAGTTGTATAGAAGAATGTGTGTCAAGCACGATGGTACCACCATTTCTATGTAGAGTTAACTGCAACGACAGGTAAATATCTGATATGAAATAGAAACTCGATAATGCACCAAACAAAGTTCTTTAAGATCACAACATCTATGAAACTTGAATTCATTATGTCAATAAGTTAAAACAAGTGGCTAATAGGTAGTGTTCCCTCCGACGTTTTTTTATAATAGATGTTTTGTGGATTGGCGAAATACTATCTATACCTTTGTACCAACTATCAGAAGAATAAACTGAACTTCGCGATGGTCATAATATGGGTAGATGCATTTGCGTTAGAAATGGAGCAGGTTGAAAATCCTTTTTTGTTGTATATGATTAGTGTATCTAGGTGTTATAAAGGCTTTATTTTATATTTTTATTATCTAACATATGATTTGTATCCTTGTGTAGGATGAATGGGTAGAGGCCTTTTTAGACCAGCTTCATGTCACGGTGCAAATGAGAAGATTGTTATCGGTGAAGTTTAGGAGACGCGGGGTTTGAATTTTTATATTAATACTCTTATAATAAACATGGGTTTTAATAATTGTTATGAGGCAATATATATATATATATATATATATATATATATATATATATATATATATATATATATTTCCAGTTTAGAGAGGCAGATATTTTGGACTTAACTGACGGGGAACTTGTGGCTATTGGAATTGCGCACGTAACTTTAGCTTTTTGCTCAAACCCTAAACTCTAATTTTATCTTTTATCATTTATTCTTCACTAAGCCGCTGAATCTGTGTGTACAGTATGAGAGAGGGGAGATACTCGATGCTGTGGATCGCCTGCTTTAGGTATACTTCATCTTTTTATTTATTTACTCTAAGTCTTTATATATATAAATATAAATTGGGCAACTAGGGCTTGAAATTCATGACGCGACCCAAGACCGACACATATATAAACGGGTTAGGGTTGGGGTCTAAACAAGCAGAGCGAAACTAGAATTCTATATTAGAGGCGGCCGAACTTTAATGTCAAATAGTCGTTACATAACGTCGTCTTATAATACAGAAATGAATTGAAGAAAAGACTTTCCTGAAAAACCAAATAAATAAATAAATAAAACATCATAACGTCACTCTAAAAATCATAAATCAGTTGTTTATTAATTATTTATTGTTTTAGTTTAACCATTAAATAGAATTAGAAATCAGTTTTCAATAGTGTCTAAAATTAAGGAAATAATTAAGCCGCTGAATCTGTGTGTACAGTATGAGAGAGGGGAGATACTCGATGCGGTGGATCGCCTGCTTTAGGTATACTTCATCTTTTTATTTATTTACACTAAGTCTTTATATATATACTAGCAGGGTCCCCGCGCGATGCAGCTGTGGGCACCCTGTAATTTAATTTTTTCGGTTAATAATTTATTTTATTTATACATTTTTTGGCAATAGCTTTATTGATTATTTTTTGATGGCAAAAGTTTGATGAAATTTTGCTTAGTTTGTATTATTATTATTATTATTATTATTATTATTATTATTATAGTAGTTTGCTTGGTTTGTACAATATGTGAACATATTTTAGTTTACTATGTTCTTTTTTACAATAAATTTACGGATATCAAAAATTTCGTTTGGCTTGTGTCCGTTCGGGCTCGAGCCCGTTTGACCCGTGCCAGTTCGGGCTCGAGCCCATTGCCCGTTTGGGCTTGAATATTTGTATAATATGCTTTATTATTTGTATTAGTGACATTTAATGCAGGAATTATGTTTAAGTTGGTTGTACAATATGCTTGATAATTTGTATTTCTTATGTAAGAGGTGTTTTAATAAGTGCATTAATTATATTTATTGACCAGTTAATTAATTGTATTTAATGTAGATAGTGATTTATTTATTGTATTTAATGTTAGTATTAATTGTATGCTAGAATTAAATATGAGGAGAATTTTTATAAATAGCATTGGTTGTTGTATTTATAGCTTTAAAAGTTGTATTGCTTAATTTTAAATATTTCTATTAATAGTATGTCTTCCTCCATTATATATATATATATATATATATATATATATATATATATATATATATATATATATATATATATATATATATATATATATATATTGGGCAACTAGGGCTTGAAATTCATGACGCGACCCAAGACCGACACATATATAAACGGGTTAGGGTTGAGTCTAAACAAGCAGAGCGAAACTAGAATTCTATATTAGAGGCGGCCGAACTTTAATGTCAAATACTCTTTAAATAACCTCGTCTTATAATACATAAATGAATTAAAGAAAAGACTTTTCTGAAAAAAAGAAAGAAAAAAAAAAACGTCACTCTAAAATCATAAATCAATTGTTTATTTATTATTTTAGTTTAACCATTAAATAGAATTAGAAATCAGTTTTCAACTGTGTCTAAAATTAAGTAAATAATTAAATAAATAGCTTTTGGATTTTGTTTCCTAATTGAGTGCATAAATAATTGATGATACGTCAGGGGCATTATTTGGAAGTGATCAAATTTTCCAACACTGTTTAGTTTTTGCACCCAAATGAGGACGGCGGATACGCCTATCGGAGAATTCCCGGTGTCTTGGAGGATAGCAAAATCTTCTTAAGTAAAGGTGATCGACCATTTCTCAAAAAAAAAGAAAAAAAAAACTGTTATTCTGTTAATACAGTATCCGTTTGATCACTCATCAGCAACTCTTGTTCAGTTCTTAAGTTGAGATATCTCAAAAAACAATTATTTTATCATACGACTCTTCTTTAGGAGATAGGAAATAAAAGCATATATACCCTCTTAGATAGGGAAAATGACCAAAATAGACCAGTCGCCCGGGCAACTTTTCGATAGATGGGCGACCGGGTACCTTGTACAACGGAACACTTGTCGAATTTCATAAGCTGACAAGTGTCCTATTGTACAAGTTGCCCGGTCTATTTTCGAATTAAAATTACCTTATGGTCTAAAAAGTGACAAACCATAGGGCAATGATCTACTCATATAATTATCCCTTTTTGGTATTAGTAGTTACCTATGTCACACGACTTTGATGTATATCACATAACGTAATAGTGAATGAATTAGTATAAACATTATTAGATATCTGAAATGGTGAATCAAATAATCAAAAGGAAGACTAGCAGGTTTATGGAGACCACGAAGTTAGCTGGAACTCGACATAATCCCAATCATAAAACGCTGATTCATCTGGAAAACTTTTCCAATAAGTTCAAAGTCTTTCCCAGTTTCCCTTAAGAGGATTTCTTATTTTTAGATCTTTTATGTTGACCCTTTTTTAATGGGAGATGATCTGTACACCACTAAAAATGATGTGCACACCACTAAATTACACTAATGATGCACATAGTACAACATACAAATACAGAATTAGTGATGTGCACACCACTTTTAGTGGTGTACATATCATCTCTATTTTTTAATGTCTTAGACGCCAAAGGGAACAAGATGGGTCAAAAGAATTATAGCCTGCAAGTTACGGTTTTTGGGCCAACCAACCCATTAGGCAGGAAACGGTTATTTAGTCAGTTAATTAGGATACAACGTTTAGTTTAGGGTTTCAACGTTTTATATGAATCGTTATGTCTCTTGAAGACAACGTTTCATCTCTTATAAATAGGTTTAGGATTTTCTGTAAACCATCAACCCTTTCATTTATCAATATCAGTATTTTGGGTTCACCAAATCTTCCTGTTTCATTTTTATTTTCTTATATGATGTTGGCATGAGTTAATTAGGATATAACGTTTAGTTTAAGGTTGCAACGTTTTATATGAATCGTTATGTCTCTTGAAGACAACGTTTCATCTCTTATAAATAGGTTTAGGATTTTCTGTAAACCATCAACCCTTTCATTTATCAATATCAGTATTTTGGGTTCACCAAATCTTCCTGTTTCATTTTTATTTTCTTATATGATGTTGGCATGAGTTGTTTAGATCAATTCGATCCTGAAAAACCTACCCTCTAGACCTGTAACATTTTACATCAGAGAGATATCCGGATTTGATTTTCTTTTTCACTACATCCCTTACCATTAGCTTTCGGAAGTACTTCTTGTTTCTGAACGCCATGTTTTGATTTGTCTTCACATAAGTGGGATGACAAACCAAAAGATATGTCTAAAAAAGGGCGACTCCCCCCACAAGCGTTCATGTGAGCACGTTGAAACTGATAGTTGTTGCACATTCATAGCAGGTAATGGAAGCCTTCTTCTCAGATCATCAACGTCGAAATCCAATGGCACTAGTAAACGTGAACTTGTATCTAATATTTCAATGTTAAACTTGCTTGATAAATTAAATACTTCCCTCATCTCCCGAAGGAAAAGATGATGATCAATCGGATAACTTAATGTCAGTCTATGTGTTGTTTGCTCAGGAGGAATGGCTCGAAACACTGATGACGTATAGTCTATATTTGGGCCACAAGCCCAAATAATAAACATCACTAAGGCCCAAAACCACCATGAGTGGGCTATTATAACTTGGGCCGCATTGATAATGGGATAGGGCTCACGTAGACCCAAGCCCAACTAAAACTACCGGAGCATAGATAAGGATCTTCTATTTACGGAATAGATATCCTTAACCCGGATAAGCACCACGTGTGCGAAGAGTAAGGAGCAAGAAACCTACGAGGATTCTGCGCCTATATAAGGAATGACATAATTCTCATTAAAGGTACGATTCACAAACCTAAACTCTTTACGAGAACCCTAAAAACCGATTACTTACTCTCATGCCGGAGGATAATTGTGGGAGACAATCCCACGATAAGCCTAACGGTGTTTGTTTACTTTCTTAGTGCGCAGGTTTCAAGCATTAAGAGCGAATTGGTACGAGAGCAAGAGCCCAAACTAGGAACGCCCAACTTTTGTATCAACAAGTGGCGCCATCCGTGGGACCTACGACTAAAGAACTAAGGAACTAGAATGACGAAGAATAAAAATTCAAGCCAGCAGACTCCGCAGTTGGAAAAAACACGTGACCCCAGAGGAAGAATCAACAAGATTCGACCCCTAGGCAGGCCTCTGGGACAACCAGTGCGCCTGGTCACCAACAAACGGGATCAACCCAACCTCTCCCAGCGGTGGAATTGCCTGTAAGGACTACCCACGTCACCACCGTAGTCCCAAGCGTTGAAGAACTCCAGCGCACCCTCTTTAATACTCCTCACCAAACGGCACCTACAGTGGACAACACTGTGCCGCCGGGCGCACCTAACAGAGATAGGGTGCCCAATACTGAGGCAGATATTCTTGC
>JARVZY010003973.1:0-28795 GCA_030686995.1 Artemisia argyi
AAGATCGACCGAATACGGCTCTAGTTTCTTGTACGTCGGCGAAGAGTATATGTTTCGGTGGTGGTGACTGAAAAGGAAGCTCGCTGAAAATGGTGATAGGTATGTGTGTGACTAGGGGTGGCAATTTCTGACCCGACCTGAAATCGACACGAAAATTAGCAGGTTCGGGTTGAGCTAAATAAATTTTGGGTCAGGTTTGGGTCGACATGTCTAACCCGTTTATTAAACAGGTCAGGTTTGGGTTGGGAATAAAATAAACGGGTCAACCCACCAACCCGTTTAAGTTTTTTTTCCTTAATTAAATATTATTTATATTTAATTATACGGGTTAAATAGTTTAAACGGGTTGACCTGTTAACTCGTTTAACCCATTTAACTAGTGTAATGTGCTAACTTTTGTATATAAAACGGATTAAATGGGTCAACCCGAAACCCTTTTAACATATTCAACACGTGAAACCTATTTAACCTGTCAACCCAAGTATATATCCGGGTTAAATGGGTCAGGTTCGGGTTACGTGTAAACAGGTTATGGTTGACATAGCTGACCCGATGATTTAAATAGGTCAGGTTCGGGTTGGGGTTTTCAAACCCGCCAACCTGAACCCGACCCGAATTGCCACCCCTATCAGTGTGACTGTGTGAGAAAGAGAGTGAAAGAAAGTTTTTTTTTTTTTTTTTTTTTTTTTTTTTTTTTTTTTTTTTTTTAAAAAAAACTTGGTTTTAGGTGATGACTAGGGGTGGAAACGAGCCGAGCCACTCGTGAAAAGCTCGGGATCGGATCGGTAAAAAGCTCGAACGAGCCGAGCCTAAACGAGCTCGAGCCCCAGCTCGAGCCTAATTTTGGGCTCATTTAATAATAGAGCTCGAGCTTGAGCTCTATACAAAAAGCTCGAGTAGGCTAGCGAGCCAAAACGAGCCCTAGAATTATATATATATATATATATATATATATATATATATATATATATATATATATATATATATATATATATATATATATATATATTGTCTATACGTATAAACGAGCTTAAAAGTAGTAAA
Source organism: Artemisia argyi (assembly GCA_030686995.1). Taxonomy (NCBI): domain Eukaryota; kingdom Viridiplantae; phylum Streptophyta; class Magnoliopsida; order Asterales; family Asteraceae; genus Artemisia; species Artemisia argyi. The sequence goes on from JARVZY010003973.1 coordinate 1,045, forward strand.
CGAGCTCGAGCCTTATGTAATTAACGAGCCGAGCTCCATTTTAACTTTTTTTTTCTTTTAAACATCATACAAATTAGTCGAGCTCGAGCTTATGAAAATTTTCATGAGCCGATCTCGAGCTCAAAATATTAGGCTCGAAACGAGCTCGAGCTCGAGCTCGAGCTTTATATATATAAACAAGCCGAGCTCTATCTCTGGCAGGCTCGGGCTCGGCTCGGCTTGTTTTCACCCCTAGTGATGACCAATAGGCCCTAGTCATGTTATGTAGCAAATACCGAGTCTTTGATAACTGTGGTAATAGAAATGATGTATCCTATAAAAATACAAGTGTTAATAGTCCTTGTCAGTTGTTAATGCCTATTAGTACTACTAGTTTGAAACTAAAGGTGCATAACGTTTTTATTTGTGTACGTTTTAAATAAAGGTATTTCTCTCTTTGGTCTAAAACCACTTTGACCCGGTGGTTCAATAGGTTGAACCGGCTACTCGACCGGGTCAACTAAAAAACCGGGTTTTAGAACATCGGGAAAAACTGCTACTTTCATTTCTTGTAAATTTCCTCAACTTGGTCAAAAAAAAATAAAAAAAAAAAAATAAATAAAAAAAAAAAAAAAAAAAAAAAAAAAACCCTTAGTCGAATCGAAGGACGATGTACTTCTACCACTATATATGATTTTAAGATGTTGACGGGTTTTAGAATAAGACGGATGACTAGTTGCTTTTTTTTTTTTTTAAAGGGATTACCTGGTAAAATACATGCATCCATGATAGATGATTATTATTGAATCACTATAGAAAATTTGTTCAAGAGGATATGCCATTTAATAAATAGAAAAAATTGAATGATCAATTGGCGGGCAAGTTATTTACCCGAATTATCTATGGTTATTTTTACCTAATGCCACAACTCGTTAGAATGACGTATTTTTACCTGCCAGCTGGCTAGAAATGTAAATAAAAGTAAATGAACCACATGCTAGTTCTTAGACATGTCAATGTCTGTTGGTTATTTTAAACCGAAACATATATACTTTATTGTACGTAATATACACATTGATAAGGTCTATAAGTGATAAAAGTGAAACTTATTGGATAGACATTTGTGGAGACTTAACAAAAACTTAAAGAACATATGCTTCATAAACTTTCAAACATGAATCAAAGGATCACTTGAGAGCTCAACTTATTCATTCTTTCTCCATCATCAAGTTAAGAATCATGCATTTGTGTACTCCATAATTAAATGAAACAAATTACTTTGTACACATAATAAAGTACATGCTACAATTTTGAAGTTGTGCAGTACTGCAAAATTTATATAATTGTCATGTAGGTATTAAACATCACTAAAAAAGTCGAACACTCCCTCAATGTTGATTGCAACACAATCTAGGTAACACTTAATCGTATTAGTTATGTATTAAACACTTGGATCACGTGAAATTACTGATATATTACAATATGATTTTAAAGTTAAAGAACAGAATTGATGGAAAGAAAAAGCAAATACTTGGTTGCAAGACATTCCCTTAGCAAAATATTCTCACCTTTTGGTATGATATATAATACCCTAACCACAAGTTGTCAAATTCACACAAAAATGGCTATCACTAAACAAGAGAACCAAAATCAGGTTGGGCAGCCACACTCGAGGCAAATAAGACTCATTGCAATAGCCCTACTCGCACTCATATTCCTCACCATCTTCATCTTCATCTTGATAAAAAACCTCAACTTTACTCTAGATCTCCGTCTCTTTAAGATGTTTTTTGTAAAAACAAACAGTGTTGTCCGTGGCCTAGACCACTTTCATAATGATAATAAGATGATATCTCCTTCTCCTAGCTCTCTTCCTCTGGAATACCAAAATGTAACCGTTGTTAATGATATTCACGGGTCGGAGGCTGCTGACACTCTAAAAGTGATAGCGTCAGTGATAGGAGTGATAGGCACAGTCGTGGCGCTGTTCACCGCCTATCACTGTACTTGTGCATGTTATCGTAGACACAAGAAAAGAGAGACCGAGGTGGAGCCGGAGATGGGCGGGTCGCCATGATTAAGAATATGTAATTTTTATTATGTTAAGAATAAGTAATTTGTATGTTATTTATTTTTTAAGTGGGTCCCTATTCGTAACCATCTTGGTTATATAGTGGATGCCTTTGTATGTACTTTGTTTTGTTCGTTGAAATATGTTGCCTTTAAAAGAAATGTAAATTTTCTTACCATTTGCTGGTGCAACGGGAACTTGCCATTTGCTGGTTTAAGTAAATCGTACAAGGGTAAAAACATTGAAAAATGAAGTTCACGTCATGTAAAATTGTGACCCTTGCCACGGAGGTTCACCTGCGCCGACTCTGGGCTATCCAAAAAGGGTAGTCGCCGTGGGATTAGTCGGCTCGCAATGTCGAGTCGGAAACCCATGTTTACCAAAAAAAAAATAATAATAAAAAAAAATTGTGACCCTCGAGTAAAGAAGTTGGTGATCTCAAATGGCTGTTGTGAGAAAGTGATACTACAAAGAAGGGATTTATCGTCTATCTTAGGCGGTTCGGTTTTGTGTTTCATGGGTTGTACGGTTCGGGTCAATCGGTTTGAAAATTTTAAAAGTTAAAACCAAAACTAAACCAATTATAGAACGGTTAAAACCAAACCATACTCCAATTTAGAATTCGGTTTGGTTTCGGTTAAAACCCAAAAAACCAAATTCAAGTAAACTTCTAAATGTCATCTAAAAGTCACATATAAATACTAAAGGGCCGTTTAGTTGGCGATTTTTTTTTCCTGTTTTTTCCGTTTCTAAATTCCTAGAGAATGAAAAAAGTAAGAAGAGTAGAATGAGCTTTTCAAATCTTTAGTCAAAATTTAGAGAGTAAGAATTCCACATCTTTTTAAAATTGCTGGAAAAATATGTAACTAAATGGTTTTTTAATTTTTCTCTTTTCATATGAAAAATTTCCTTAAAAAATAGGAATTTTTCACTAACTAAATGGCTCCTAAAAGTTCAAATAAAATTACTAAATCAAAAGGTCACACAAAGTAATAAGTAAATCAACAAAACAAAACTTTTCGACAAAGGTCTACAGAAGTCTTATGCGTGAATATTTCATCTTTAAGCATCTTTGATTTGAGGAGTCGTTAGTTTATAAGATATTTTAAATTTTTAAGTTTTCTTGTTAGGAAGATAAACATATAAAATCCGTATATATATGATTTAAAGTTTTTTGTGGGGATAGATATATATTCGGTTTTTTCGGTTTGGTTTCGTTATGTATTTGTCAAACCCAAAACCAAACCAAACACCAACTAATTATTTCGGTTTGGTTTTAAACCAAACCATACACCAATTAAATTTTTCGGTCCGGTTTTATTCGATTTCGGTTCGGTTTATATTTCAGTTTGTTCGGTGTCAAAACAAATACTGAACACCCCTAGTCTATCTCTCGAAAAGAGTTCCCAAACATTGTATTAAATCATGGCAATGTCGTAGCTATCAAAGTTTTAATTAAAAGAAGTTCCAATGCTCCGATTTTATGTTCTAGTTGATGTATGTGCGTGTATTAATAAGATATGAAATTTGGTACATCAATAACTAGTAAAGGATGACAAAAAATAACGACATTAAAACTTTGATTGTAAAAAAACAATGATCGGGTACTAAGAAGAAGCCATTTTCACACTCATAAGATACATTCCTCCCAAGAAAGCGTTTCGAAATATCTTCCTCACCTGGAAGGCGATTATAGACCATGCTCATCTATTACCAATCTCGACCTTTACAAGATTATCACATGTTTCTATTTTACTTGGAGATCGAAATGATACTAAAAAGAAGGTTGTTAAGTAATTGTCACACTTGTACATGTTGGAAATAAAACTCATTCAAACTTAGTTTGAATTGGTCAATTAATAAGCTGGAGTATCTAGCCGTTATCTTTCTAGTTGTAATTCAATTTGCATCCGTTATTTTTCAGGATTATTAGGAAGTTAGTTTTTCCTATCTTTCCTTTATGTATTGCCTATAAATAGGCTCGTGATGTTAGCATTGTTGTTTACATTATCTAAACAGAGTGTTCATTTCCTGGTTATTTCTCCAACTAAGCATAATAAGACAAGTCAACATCACAAGGAAAACAAATGAATGCCTCATTTAGTTATTTATGCAACAAAGCGATTTCCTTAAAAAGAACCAAGTAGGATTAACTCCCAATCTAATAATTAATGGGTGACATAGAAGGTAGATAAAGTTTTTGTTAGTAAAACCACATTCTATGTTGACCAGACCCATTTTGACCCTTTCTTGAATCGACCTAACCCAACATTTTGCACCTCAACAAGTAGCTTAATATAAAATTTAATTATTTACCCATTATCTTTTGTTATGATATAGCCCTAAAATTAAATTTAAACATTTTGTTATGATATAGCCCTATTAGTTTGAGTGAGGATATATTTAAGCTTAACAAAAGCCTTAAGCCATGCATGTTGCTTAGGTGTGCTAGTTTAGTCCATTTGGTTGTTAAGGTGAGTTTTATATAAACTCTTAATTTATATGTAAACATCTTATGGAAAAAAGCTATAAATTCATAACGTACTTTTCAAAAAAAGTTGTCATGCTTTCTGTTAATACAAATATCGCCTAAAAACGTTATTTATATTTTACGATCTTTACTAAATTTTGTTAATGACAAAGTATGAACTTTAGCTAGGAGTAAATCATCACTTTAAGTGTTTAAGTCTTGTTTAAACTAAGGTTTACATCTCTTTTAAACAAAACATTGTTTTTATTTCTTAAATTAGAAAGTGTCTTGTCACATCACATTTATTTCTTAATATAGTAAGGTCACATCACATTTGGGGCAAGCTTTGTCAATATACATTTATGGTAAGATATGTGTTTGACTTACTAAGTGGTTGCTTTCAAGTTTAGTGTTTGACTTGATATTATGAGATGTGACATTGTTTGGTTTGCAAAGAGTAATGAGATGTGACCTTGTTTGGTTTGGAAGATTTATTGCAAAAACCAACTGCAGCCCTGGCGGTACCCTGGGGATACATGGGCGGAACCCTTCTGAGGGGTCCGCCGTATCCGCCAGACCTGTAGAATGGTTTGCTATAAATACCAAACCATTTGTTAGTTTTGAGTCACCCCATTAGGACATATTTTCACATACTCTCTCAACTAACTCTATAACATTTTGATTTGTGTGATTCTCTTATGTAGCAAGGGACTTCACAAGATCATTCAAGAAGTTACAAGCTTCAACTCTAAAGTTGCAAGTCTTGGTAGCTTGGTCATGTACGTATAAGCTTTGATAGTTTATAGTTCACTTGTGTCATGTATGTAGAAGTGAGTGGTTAGTATTTTAGGCCTCAAAATACGTACTATGTCGGGAGTTGTTGTACCCTTGTAAAAGAACTAACGGGAGTGGTTGTACCCTTGGTAAATAACTCGACATCTAGCTTAGTGTCGGTAAAAGTGTAAGCGACGATGGGAGTGGTTGTACCCGTGTAAAAGAACTCGACATGTAGCTTAGTGTCGGTAAAAGTATAAGCGACGTTGTAATGGTTTTCTCCGCTGGTGAAAGGAGCTTGTTGATTAGTGCATATAACTCTCGAGTTGGAAACTCGGGGCGTGGATGTAGGGCAAGGAAAAAGAGTCCTTGTAGCCGAACCACGATAAACAATCGTGTTGTGGTTTGATCGTTTCTTTCTTTATCTTTGCTTATTACATGTTGTTCTTTAGTTAGAATAGCTAGTTACATATAAAGCTTTTCAAAGAACTAAACAAGTAAAGATGTGTTTATATCTTCAAACAAAAGTAAAGCTTTTCAAAGAACTAAACAAGCAAAGTTAGGATCATCACAAACAAAGCTTTTCAAAGTATGAAACTAGTTAAGTTAGAATTGTTATTCACATGAAAAGCTTTTCAAAGAATCAAACATATAACATTGTGTTTATATCTTTAAGCAAACGTAAAAGTTTTTTAAAGATATTCAAGTTAAAGAGAAACGAAAAAGCGGTAAACTATTCAACCCCCTTCTAGTTTTCCACACTTTCTCTACTGATTTTAATGTCATTTTACTTTAATTATGTTTTATAAAATTTGTATTATGCTAATATTTTTGTCCTGTTTTTGTCCTGTTTTTAATTATGCTTTTTTGCAAGACGTAATTTTGGTGTTTGGTTGCCGTTATGTTGAATTTTCCTATTTGCCCAATTTTCGTTTGTTTTTGTATGTATATGATCAAATATGAGCACTTATGTTGTATCGCAATTAGCTGATAAGCCTTTTTCGAGTGTTTTGCAGATTATAGAAGTATGTAGTGCTGATGTTAAACACCATCTGGAAACAACTTATATAGGTTGATAAGCATAAGCTTTTTATCTCTGTCCACAACTTATATAGGTTGATAAACAACTTATATAGAAATAGTCTACTATTTAATGATAATCAACATAATGAAATGAGGTCCAATAAGGGTATTTTCGACTCCTCTTCTTTGGTCCTCGTTTGCTGTTTGAAGGCTTTTAAGAGCCTTAGTAGCCTTAGTTTCAACAGCTGCTAGTGAAGCATTAAGAGCGCCTGTCACCCTATCCTTTCATTCCCCAACCTCCGCGTCCCTGGCACCTCCAACCCGAAGAAAATTAAATTACATATAATTCCTTAAAGAAGAAAAAAAAAATTTCCGCTACAAGAAATATATATACCTTAAAAACTGCTACGCCTCCTCACAACTTTGACATCCTTTCTTGTGCTTTTTCTTTGTCAAACATTGCGGTACTGTTCTCGATAGGCGATCTTAATTCTTCACGTCTTTCTTCAATTTGTTTCTTATCACCACCACCATGTAGAATTATCGTATCATCAAGAGAAACAGTAACCTTCTTTGCTGTACCAAGTTTGTCGAGGCTAACATCATTAAGGATCAATCCACGTTCCTCGCTAATAACCTGCATAATACAAGTGTAAGTGCTAAACATTGTTGCCATTATAGGTGATAACAGCAACCCATTCACGTACAAATGGTTCGTATTATTTTTTATCCAATGGGTAACAAAAAAATAATACAAAAGCTAACAAGTACACCTCCAAAGTCTGGAAAAGTGTACATTTAAGGCATTAAACCTAGAGGTTTCATCCAGCTTTGAAAGGGCATTTTTGCATAATTATCCCAACTTATTTTTCCAATTTTACTGTTTTCGCCATTGTATTTTTTTGTTTGTAAATCTAAGTTATCCAAAAATGGTTTGTATCCCGTTTGGGTCGCCTTGTAACCCGCAATCTAAACCTTTGTATAAAATTTGACCACTGTATATAAATCGAACTCTCATGTATATGCACAACATCTGTATATAATCATTATCATTATAAAAAGCCAAATAGTAAGGTTTTTTAGTTACAAAAAGACACACGGGACAGAAAACCATCTTTCAATGACTCAAATTACAAAAGGGACAATGAAAAAGTAGCACACTACAAGTTTATTACTGAAATACTATGTGATCATATATAACACACTACACGTATGTTTTAAGTTCAAAATATTTGAAAAAAAAAAGGTGTTAAAACTTATCCCACCGCAATGAGTTTCTACACGTAGAGGAAATTAAGTTGACCCAAACCCATTATGACCCATTACTAGACCTGTGCCACCCGCCCATGTTGCCACCTATAGTTGCAACTAGGAAATAGCTGTTTATCTACCTCCCCTCCGGTATGCACCGCAATATTTTCCAATTTCGCTCACCTATTATCTCCAAATCCGGGAGATTCAATTGCACACACCTTAAGTCCTGCTCAACATTGCCAACAGCTCACTTTCCAAATCTTTCGCCACAATTAACAGAGGTCTACGTTTCTGTCACAATAATAAAAACGATAACTGTGATGTTAACCAATCAGAAAAAGACTGACTAAAGAGTGGTATAAGGTGTCTATATTGGTTGCCTTTACAGCGAGTTCCAAGATTCTGACAAGGGAGTTCATGTCTGAAATTTTTCTGTCGTGAATAAAAATCAATGGATGCTCTAATTCTTGCCTACATGCAAAGAACATGTTCACGTAATATGAAAAATGGTAACTGGCTGCAGATAATTAGTACTGTTTAGAGCAGACATGTCACCAATTTATGATTACAAGTAATGTATGAAATATCAACTGGAATCAAATACTAAGCAGTGCAGAAGTTATACATGCAAAGAACTTCATTTGTGTCTTTGTGTCGGTCACAAAATAAGGTGAGATGTAACCTCGGCCTAGCTTCATCCCCTCAACAACTTCTAGTTCATTATCCAATGTATTGCCGTCCTGCATCATTATTAAATCGGTTGTTTTTTAAATAAACAATCAGTGATAAATATCTAATGATCAGGGACTGAAATTATGATTGTTCTTACAGCAACTGTAATTACGCCTTCTTTTCCAACTTTCTCCATCGCTCTTGCAGTCAGTTCACCAATCTCACGTTCTCCATTGGCAGAGATAGTGGCTACCTAATCCAAGTAGGACGGAAAGAATTTTGACAAAATGTTTAAATATGCATGGAATCTCCACACACAAGCTCGCGTGACATAAGTTTCTAGAACAATATTCTTTCAAGTATAATTGATACAAGCCCAAATGAAAACATCAGATAATCACGTGAAAGTCTTTGAGACAAGAAATCCTCAATGCGGACACTAAGCCTGGATAAATGAACAACGATGCCGGAAGTATGTATAGACAAGGTTTCTACAGTAATCACAATCACGAAGATGGGCAACTGAGATCACATCGATGTACATGGGTAGAAACATTGAAAAATGAAGTTCACGTCATGTAAAATTGTGACCCTAGAGTAAAGAAGTTGGGTGATCTCAAATGGCTATTGTGAGAAAGTGTAACTACAAAGAAGGGATGTATCGTCTATCTCTCGAAAAGAGTTCCCGAAGATTGTATTAAATCATGGCAATGTACCAACATGAAACACCGCTTTTTGCGATTTGGCGGGACAAATTGGCGCCAGCACTTTTGGCGGGAACATGTCACCGCCAAAAGCTATTATCATTAGCAGAAACTATTGGCGGGATAAAGTAATTGTTAGGAGGGAAACGATTGGGTTTTGTGTGATTAATTATAATATTAAAAAAAAAAAGTGTAACTAAAAGAAGGGATGTATTGTCTATCTCTCGAAAAGAGTTCCCTAAGATTGTATTAAATCATGGCAATGTACCTACATGAAAAACCGCTTTTTGCGATTTGGCGGGACAAATTGGCGCCAACACTTTTGGCGGGGACATGTCACCGCCAAAAGATGTTATCATTAGCAGATCCCCGCCAAAAGCTGTTATCATTAGCAGAAACTATTGGTGGGATAAAGTAATTGTTAGGAGGGAAACCATTGGGTTTTGTGTGATTAATTATAATATAAAAAAAAAGAAAAAGAAAAAAAAAAAAAAAAAAAAAAAACCTCTAGCGACTACATGTATTCTCTAAAGATTGGGTGCCAAAAATTCCCGCCCAAGCAAAAGCAACAATTTTGCCTTTGACTAAAGATTTTCCGACACGAACGCTTTTGCGACTACATGTAGTCTCTAAAGATTGGGCGCCCCCATAACAAAATTAACACTTTTGGCTTTGACTAAAAATTTTCCGACATGAATGTTACGATCCCACATCGCCCAAGTATGGGATTGGGTGATGGTTTATAAGTCTAGGTGTCCCCTCCTCTTACAAGCTAGCTTTTTGAGTGAGTTCTACACTTGGACTTATGAACATCGATACGAGCCTAACATGGGATAGGTTCGTATCAATTGGTATTAGAGCCAGCTGATGCGGGGTTTTGCAACCTTGCAAAAGGTTTTACCTCTCTAGGGATCTCGAGAAGCTTGCAATCCCCACCAGGTGCCTGACCAATGTAGTATAGTGAGTGGAAAGTACAGGGGATTGATCGTTCACCACAGGGAATAGTATTCGTTAAGATTGAAAACTAAGTCAATTAGGTCTAAGGGTGAAGGATGATTCTTTTTGTATTTTATATTTTATGAAAGCAGTAAAATCTCGGTTTTGGAAGGAGGGGTTGAATTAGTTGCTCATCAACTAACCCAAAAGCTACTAATTAAACTAATGTGCAAGAAAAGTAAATTAAGGTTCTACAAGGGAAGTAAAGCATGTCTACCTATGATGTATTACTCCTTGCTAGCTATCCAATTCTACCTATTGAATGTTAACCTTATTTTAATTGACGGGTTGTATTCCTTAATACCATTCGTGGGGCCGTGTATTTATCTTTCCCAACTCTATAAGCTTCTACCTCTTCCTATGTCGAGCCGACAACTAGCTCCTAACATGGCCTCCTTAGTAGTCACTTATGCATTAAACACAACCAATTAATCGTAGTACACATCCGATTCATGTTTCTTAAGACATCAAGCAAGTTACCAATTGGAGATTAGCCAGTTTTCTTAAGCCTAACATCGATAAACATTCAATCAAAACAAGAAACAATAGGAACCAAGAATTATAAACTAAATCAACTAGACCTATTGAAGTTGTCACAGCTTAATTGATGAAGATAGACACAAACATCAACAAAGAAATCAATAAGATCTAATCAATTATATACATGTTTCACACAATCATAAGTAGACACAAGGTGAATTAGCCAAGCATAATTAATGAAGAACAAGCAACAATAATGATAATTGAAGACATGAATTAAGATAGAATCAACAAATCATTACAAGATATTTATGGAGTGATTGAAACCCTCTAAGTTGCTGGAAAAACACCTACCCTAACCCTAGAATCGGACTTAAGGTTTGGGGCTTACAAAAAGTGAAGTTATAATGTTGTATATATAGGCTATTTTCTATCCGGCCCGATCTGACGGCATCAGACCTAACACCTGATGGCGTCATGACCACTTTTTCACCTAATCGAAGATTTTTTCGTCCCGATCATTTCCTTTTCTGAATCGCTCAAATCCGAGTTCGTATGCAAAAGTTATGGCCAAAACAGTGTTAGCTACTCCGCGCGTAAGTTGTGATTGTCTTGATCAACATGTGACGGTTTTACTAAGGTTTCTTCTTGTGCAAGTCGTCATTCTGACGTCATCACTCTTTAACCTCTGGAGTCATCAGGTTCAACCCTGACGTCGTCACTCTCAAAGTCTTCTGGGCCATCTCTCTTTAAGTTAATACGTGACGGCCTTGGCATTTTATAACGTGACGCCGTCACGTGTAATCTTCCCATTTTCTTTCTGGCGCGTCAAGTGTAAAGCAAATATCCATCTCTTGATCAACCTGTGACGGCGTCACCTTGTGATACTTGAGGCCGTCAGGTACTGTTTCCAGCTTGGACTCTTGACTTTCTCGTTTTCTTCATTCTCGAGAATAAAAACATCCAAAAAGCTCCAAAATGCTTCATATTCCAGAAATCACGTCCCAAGTACACAAAATGATAAAAGGAACGATTTAGGGAAATATGTGATCATAAAAACACGATTAGGGGATTAAATGACCCCCTAAAAGCGTAACACTTTTCATGTTCGAATTTCGTTCTTTTTAACAAAATATAACTTTCCCTACACTTATCTTTTTGTAAAATACCTTTATATGCAATTAAGACGAGGTTAAAAACAAAATAAAGCATTTTCACAAATTATTCGAAACATGAGAATTAAACAACTATGATTAAGCATATATGACACAAACAGATAAATAAAATAAAAACATCAAACAATTAAAAACATGGGTTGCCTCCCAAGAAGCGCTTGTTTTTGTTCGAGTCACGAGCCTGACTCTACCCTTATTTAACAAAAATAGGGGAGGTTGTCCCTACACTTAGGATTAATTGTGGGTGAAAGTAGCGATACACACCCTTAGAGTGGAAATATGCCACGTGAGGTGAAGGGGGTGAGTGAATGGCTTCCTTCATCCTAAAACTACCCGGATAATATTGGTTGATGGGTGGATCGGTACCTCTTTTGTCTCCTAGATGTATATCTAAGGACGGAAAGTTGTGCGAAGATTGAGGTTCCGGTTCATCAACACTAGGAAATTTCCTAGAACCAAGAGTAAGGTTTTGGCTACAAGTATTCAAACCTATATCCTAAAGTTGTCTTTGGTTTAAAGGTTCTACATCTATTGGGATTCCTAAAGTCTCATCTACTTCTTCCGGGTAAGTCACAGGCGGTGTGTATGCCTCAAATGATGGTAGGACTTGTGGGGTACTTTGTGGGCTTGGATTGTCCACCTCATCATCCATTGTGTCTAGATTACCTATGTGTTTGTTTTGTACTATGATATTAGGCGCCATCCACTTAGGTATCCCTGAGTAATCATCCCCAGACAAACTTCCTGTTTGCTCCTTCAAACTTGTTATTAATTGATCGGTGATGTTGTTTGTTGGGTTGTCTACTCTATAATAATATTGGGCACAATCTTCTATGGCATCCCATGCTTCTTCAGCATTTAATTCCCTAAGGTCCCCATTGGCAAAATCGTCAATGTACCTTTGGTCATACGGGTGGACACTATAGTAAAAGATTTGATTTAGGTACCATAGATCGAAACCATGATGAGGGACTATTTGGAGTAAATTTTTAAAACGAGTCCATGCATCATAGATAGGTTCATCTCGATATTGGTTGAACATCAAGATGTCATTAGGAGTGAATGGGTTTCGTGGTCGGTAGTATGGTGGATTCACGTTCTCCATAATGGTGAACGGAAGAGACAATGGAAAGGTTTTTACCAACAAAGACACAAAGAAAAGATAGACTAAAGAAAGCTAATAAAATGAAAATAAAAATCTCAATAAAAAGGAATCTAATAAGTAGACCTAATCAAAATAAATTTCAACCTAAACAATAACTATTCCCCAGCAGCGGCGCCAAAAACTTGATGCGTGGTTTTGCAACCTTGCAAAAGGTTTTAACTCTCGAGGGATCTCGAGAAGCTTGCAATCCCCACCAGACAGTGTACCTGACCGATGTAGTATAGTGAGTGGCAAGTACGGGGGATTGATCATTCTCCACAGGGAATAGTATTTGTTAGGATTAAAAACTAAGTCAATTAGGTCTAAGGGTGAAGGATGATTCTTTTTGTATTTTATATTTTATGAAAGCTGTAAAATCTCGATTTTGGAAGGAGGGGAGGAATTATTTGCTAATGAACTAACCCAAAAGCTACTAATTAAAATAATGTGCAAGAAAAGTAAATTAAGGTTCTACAAGGGAAGTGAAGCATGTATACCTATGATGTATTACTCCTTGCTAGCTATCCAATTCTACCTATTGAATGTTAACCTTGTTTTAATTGACGGGTTGTATTCCTTAATACCATTCGTGGGGCCGTGTACGATCTTTCCCAACTCTATAAGCTTCTACCTCTTCCTATGTCGAGCCGACAACTAGCTCCTAACATGGCCTCCTTAGTAGAGACTTTTAGCGACTTAAATAGAGACTTTTACAAAAATAGCGTCGCGTTAAGCGACTTAGATGGCAACATTTCTTTGAAACAGTGATGCAAATGGCGACAAGAAATATTGAAGTCGCAAATTTATAGCGACTTATTTTATGAAGTCATTATACTAGTCGCTCTTTTTAGCGACAAATGTCACGAGTCGCAAAAAATTTGCGACTCTTTTATAGCGACCCATCACCTAAAGTCGCAATCATAAAATACGTCGCTAAGAAAGTCACTAAAGGTCTTTTTTCTTGTAGTGTCCTTCCTAAAAAACAATTACTTTATCCCCAATAGTTTCAGCTAATGATAACAGCTTTTGGCGGTGACATGTCCCTGCAAAAAGTGTTGGCGCCAATTTATCCCGCCAAATCGAAAAAAGCGGTTTTTCATGTAGGTATATTGCCATGATTTAATACAATCTTCGGGAACTCTTTTCGAGAGATAGACGATACATCCCTTCTTTGTAGTTACACTCTCTCACAACAGCCATTTGAGATCACCCAACTTCTTTACTCTAGGGTCACAATTTTACATAACGTGAACCTCATTTTTCAATGTTTCTACCGTGTACATCGACGTGATCTCAGTCAGTGCCGTCTCTGAGTTTATGGAGGCCCAGTGCACGATTCAGTTTAAAGCCAAGTACGGGGCCTAAAATAGAAAGTAAATAATTTAATTAAAAGATAAAATGAGAAATAATCGTTTTCAATGTGTGTGACCATCATTTTTTAATGCAACACTATAAATCAAATACATGAAGTCACTTTTATAGGATATATATGTTGGTTTTATAGACAAATAATAATAGTCGTGTGTTAGGATCGAACTTGAGATCACGGGATTGCACACAATACGTATGAAGAGGAAATGTAATAATTATTTATAAAATGTTATAATTAATTATTAAACACAAAACAATTAAATAATAATTAGTATTATTGATTAATGACTAATTAATTATTAAATGAAGATTAGGAAACTAATTACTAGACAATACATGGAAACAAGAGAAGGTTCCGGAACCCCCTCTTGGGCTTCAAAACCGATCGGCCAAGGAGGTCAATCCACCTCCTTTGTGCCTTGAGCTCCAAGTAAAGTCTAGTATATAAGCAAACCCAAGGTGAAGGTTTTTCTCATAACTTGTACACACACAACTTGGTGTTTTCTTCTCCTTCTCTTGTCTTGGTCGAACCAAAACCGAACACCCCTAAGGGTTTCGTTTTTCTTGTGTCCAAAAATTGTTTTGTGTTATTACTTGCATAAACTTTTCCTTGAATTAGTACGTGTGTACAAGAACGTGAATCAAACACACTATTGTTTGATTGTTGGATTGAATTACAAAAAGGTAAGGGGTAATTCATATAATCCTTATAAACCCTAATTAGGGTTCATTGGTTCCGGAAGATTGCATTGATTCTTGTTCGGGCTAGAATCACTACGGTATGTTTACTATTTAAATTAATGATTAATTAATTACATGTTATTCGATCTATTTTAATTGTTTCCGCTCATGCTCACTTTGATGTATTTGGTTTATTAATATGAATGTCATGATATAATAATTCCAACAGTGGCATCTAGAGCCGTTATAATGTGTAATTAATTATCGCAACGCATAAAAATTGGATTTTGATTCGTATAGTTACATGTTTTTTTAGGGTTTATGTTTTTATCCCTAACCCTAATTTGGGTTGAATGACCTTTAAGGGTTTTTAGGGTTTAGCTTTTATTTTTTTAAAAAATTTGACTAAGAAACCCTAAGATGTCATGTAATTGTTTATGCGTTTTAGTAAACGATCTTGGTGCAATGTGTTAATTGTTAAGCTAAATAAGAGAATGAAGTATGACTTGAATTCGATGTACAGCATAAGTAAGAGAATGAAGTATGACTTGAATTCGTCTTACCTTTGGCACTGTAGACTTGCCCATATAGGCAAGACTCGTATGCAAAAGCTACAACGTGAAGGGCTTTTGAATAATATCAATGATGAGTCATTTGATAAATGTGAATCTTGTATTTCTGGGAAGATGACGAAGAAACCTTTTCATAATAATATGGAAAGAGCTTCAGATCTACTTGTTTTAATACACACGGATGTATGTGGACCACTTAGACATGTGTCAAGGAGAGGTGCTATCTACTTCTTAACTTTTACGGATGATTTCAGCCATTATGGTTATGTTTATTTACTTAAACATAAACATGAAGTGTTTGAAACATTTAAAGTTTTCAAAGCAGAAGTAGAATTGCAATTGGGAAAGAAGATTAAAGCTCTTCGTTCTGATCGAGGTGGTGAATACCTTAGTCAAGATTTTAAAGATTTCTTAACTGAGAATGGAATTGTCCAGAATCTCACATCTCCATATACTCCACAACAAAATGGTGTATCTGAGAGAAGGAATCGTACATTGTTGGACATGGTTCGATCAATGTATAATCTTACTAATCTTCCTTTGTCTTTTTGGGATTATGCACTTGAAACAGCTGTTCGTATTTTGAATATGGTTCCCACCAAGAAGGTTGATAAGACACCATATGAGATATGGACTGGAAAAGCTCCGAACTTGTCTTATTTAAAGGTCTGGGGTTGTGAGGCGTATGTTAAACGTGACTCACAAGATAAACTCTAACAAAGATCTGTAAAATGCATTTTTGTAGGATACCCTAAGGAAACTATGGGTTACTACTTTTACTACCCACCTGAGAACAAAGTGTTTGTTGCAAGATATGGTGATTTTCTTGAAAGTGAATTTGTGGTTCAAGAAATCAGTGGGAGGGTATATGATCTAGAAGATGATCTAAATAATGCATTACCTTCAGAAAACACTAGCACACTTCTTATAGAACCGGAAAGTCTGGGTCCTCCACCGGAAGTTGAAGTAATTCCCATTCGCAGATCTGCGAGATCTGTGAAAGCTCCTGACCGTCTATGTCTTAATGTAGAGGCTGATCAGCATACACTAGGGGATCTTAATGAACCTACTAGTTATAGAGCTGCCATTAATAGCCCTCAAAAAGCTAAATGGAAAGCTGCTATGGATGGGGAAATACAATCCATGCATGACAATGAAGTCTGGGAAGAAGTTGACTTACCTCCTGGTGCCAAGGTAGTTGGGAGTAAGTGGCTTTACAAAATCAAGACTGATATGGATGGATATGCACACATTTATAAGGCTCGTCTAGTTGCTAAAGGTTTTACTCAAACTTTTGGAATAGATTACGAGGAGACGTTTTCTCCTGTAGCAGACATAAGAGCTATAAGAATACTCATAGCTATAGCAGCATACTATGACTATGAGATTTGGCAAATTAATGTGAAAACCGCTTTCTTAAATGGTCATCTAGATGAAGACATCTATATGGCACAACCAGAAGGTTTTGAAAATCCAGAATTTCCAAATCGTGTTTGCAAGCTTAAAAGATCCATTTATGGATTAAAGCAAGCATCACGACAATGGAACAAGAGGTTTGATGCTGAAATTAAAAAGTTTGGATTCACTCAAAATCTTGATGAGCCATGTGTGTATCACAAAGCTAGTGGGAGTGATAATGTAACTTTCCTAATTCTATATGTTGATGACATATTGATCATAGGAAAAGACATTCCAAGTTTGCAAGCAGTAAAGGCATATCTTGGAAAGTGCTTTTCTATGAAAGATTTAGGAGAAGCTGCATACATTCTGGGAATCAAAATCTATAGAGATAGATCAAGGCGGTTAATTGGATTAAGTCAAAGTGCTTACATTGACAAAATATTGAAAAGATTCAATATGCAAAATTCCAAGAAAGGATATTTGCCGATGGAAGTAAAACATGGCTTATGTAATGAGTTTTGTGCTTCAACACCTGAAGAGGTGGCTCGCATGAATAAAGTTCCTTATGCTTCGGCTGTAGGATCTATTATGTATGCGGTTAAGTGCACAAGGCCAGATGTGGCGTTTGCTCAAAATATTACCAGTCAATTTCAACAGAATCCAGGTGAAAAACATTGGATTGCTGTTAAACATATTCTTAAGTATTTGAGGAATACAAAAGATATGTTTTTGGTATATGGTGGAAATCCATCTACAGAACTTTGTGTTACAGGTTTCTGTGATGCATCCTTTCAAAGTAATAAAGATGATTCGAAGTCTCAGACGGGTTATGTCTTTGTTATCAATGGAGGAGCTGTAGACTGGAGGAGCAAGAAGCAGAGTACAATTGCGATGTCTGCAACAGAAGCTGAATACATTGCTGCTTCGGAAGCTGCTATGGAGGCTGTTTGGATTAGGAAATTCGTTTCTGGGCTTGGTGTTATGCCTTCAATTGAATTACCTATTAATATGTATTGTGACAATTCTGCTGCAATCATATTTGCCAATGAACCTGGAGTCATGAGAGGCACCAGACATTTTCTACGGAAGTATCACTTTGTTCGTGAAAAGGTTGACGAAGGTGAAATAAATCTGTTGAAGGTTCACACAAATGATAACTTAGCTGATCCATTCACTAAGGCTTTGGCGAAAGAAAAGCTTAATGAATTGGCCAATGGAATTGGACTTAAATTAGCTAGTAGTTTCATGCATAACTGTGATTAGTATTTGGATAAAGGATATTGTAAACAATTATTATTTTAATGAAATAAAGTATGTTGGTATGTTTATTTCTGTTATTAATTATTGTTGTCCTATTTTTGCATGTTTAAATCCTTTAATAAGAGTTATTATGAATTGTCCGTTGTCAGTTAATAATATGGGAATATTATTAAATTAAGACAAATCTGAAGTTGATATAATATACTTAAGTATATTGATGCGTAGACATGTCATTTCAGATGATATTCGATGATACTGAATATAGGACTTATCCCAACTATATGATGTTACTTTATGGATCTTGTCATTAAGTAAATCATAAGAAGTTATCCTTAGACTTAAGATACAAGATAACGGTCATGAATGTAGTACATTTTTGTGGAACAACTTAACGCTATACGTAACTGGTAGTCATAAGGGTTGTTTTCGGAAGTGTTACAAAGTTTGTGTGTTTTGCTTGTAGTCAATAAAGAATTTGTTCCTTCAAATTAATTTTTGGAGTTTAATACTGCTGGGCCCATCGTAGGGTTGTCAAGGTGTTTGCGTGACCACGCCCAAGGTCTTTTATGAAAGGTTCAAAAGATTTGGTAATCTTGTCAATTTATAAAAACGAGAAACAGAATGGTTAATTAAGGAATGACATAGATCCATATCCTTATTAACGTAGTATTAGAAACAAAGGGATAATAATAATGAGAAATCATTAAAAGGTTTTCCAGGAGCCTTACTCAAGTTGTACTAGAGGCATCGACGTGTTGCAAGACGCTAATCGATGTGATCACACTATTATGATATGTCTAAGTGGGAGCTGTTGGTTTTATAGACAAAATAATAATAGTCGTGTGTTAGGATCGAACTTGAGATCATGGGATTGCACACAATACGTATGAAGAGGAAATGTAATAATTATTTATAAAATGTTATAATTAATTATTAAACACAAAACAATTAAATAATAATTAGTATTATTGATTAATGACTAATTAATTATTAAACGAAGATTAGGAAACTAATTACTAGACAATACATGGAAACAAGAGAAGGTTCCGGAACCCCCTCTTGGGCTTCAAAACCGATCGGCCAAGGAGGTCAATCCACCTCCTTTGTGCCTTGAGCTCCAAGTAAAGTCTAGTATATAAGCAAACCCAAGGTGAAGGTTTTTCTCATAACTTGTACACACACAACTTGGTGTTTTCTTCTCCTTCTCTTGTCTTGGTCGAACCAAAACCGAACAGAACACCCCTAAGGGTTTCGTTTTTCTTGTGTCCAAAAATTGTTTTGTGTTATTACTTGCATAAACTTTTCCTTGAATTAGTACGTATGTACAAGAACGTGAATCAAACACACTATTGTTTGATTGTTGGATTGAATTACAAAAAGGTAAGGGGTAATTCATATAATCCTTATAAACCCTAATTAGGGTTCATTGGTTCCGGAAGATTGCATTGATTCTTGTTCGGGCTAGAATCACTACGGTATGTTTACTATTTAAATTAATGATTAATTAATTACATGTTATTCGATATATTTTAATTGCTTCCGCTCATGCTCACTTTGATGTATTTGGTTTATTAATATGAATGTCATGATATAATAATTCCAACAATATATACATATCATATAAAAATTTTGAGGTCCCTGAATTTGGAGGCCCTGTGGGATAGCACGCCTCGCACACCCTCATATACGCCTCTGATCTCAGTTGCCCGTCTTCGTGATTGTGTTTACCGTAGAAACCTTGTCTATACATACTTCTGGCATCGTTGTTCATTTATCCAGACTTAGTGTCCGCATTGAGGATTTCTTGTCTCAAATCTCACGCCTTTCGTGTGATTATCTGATGTTTTCATTTGGGCTTGTATCAATTATACTTGAAAGAACATTGTTCTAGAAACTTATGTCACGCGAGCTTGTGTGTGGAGATTCCATGCATATTTAAAAATTTTGTCAAAATTCTTTCCATCCTACTTGGATTAGGTAGCCCCTATCTCTGCCAATGGAGAACGTGAGATTGGTGAACTGACTGCAAGAGCGATGGAGAAAGTTCGAAAAGAAGGCGTAATTACAGTTGTTGTAAGAACAATCATAATTTCAGTCCCTGATCATTAGATATTTATCACTGATTGTTTATTTAAAAAAAAAAAAAAAAAAAAAAAAAAAAAAAAAAAAAAACGATTTAATAATGTTGCAGGACGGCAATACATTGGATAATGAACTAGAAGTTGTTGAGGGGATGAAGCTAGGCCGAGGTTACATCTCACCTTATTTTGTGACCGACACAAAGACACAAATGAAGTTCTTTGCATGTATAACCTCTGCACTGCTTAGTATTTGATTCCAGTTGATATTTCATACATTACTTGTAATCATAAATTGGTGACATGTCTGCTCTAAACAGTACTAATTATCTGCAGCCAGTTACCATTTTTCATATTACGTGAACATGTTCTTTGCATGTAGGCAGGAATTAGAACATCCGTTGATTGTATTCACGACAAAAAAATTCAGACATGAACTCCCTTGTCAGAATCTTGGAACTCGCTGTAAAGGCAACCAATATAGACACTTTATACCACTCTTTAGGCGGTCTTTTGCTGATTGGTTAACATCACATTTATCATTTTTATTATTGTGACAGAAACGTAGACCTCTGCTAATTGTGGCAGAAGATTTGGAAAGTGAGCTGTTGGCAATGTTGAGCAGGACTTAAGGTAAGCATCTGAATTTGCTTTAGAGCCACTTGTCGATAGCTAATTTTCATAATAAATACTAAAGAGACGTGTGTGTGATTTTATGCTTGTAGGTGTGTGCAATTAAATCTCCCCGGATTTGGAGATAATAGGAGAGCGAACTTGGAAGATATTGCGGTGCCTGCCGGAGGGGAGGTAGATAAACATCTATTTCCTAATCGAAACTATATGTGGCAAAATGGGCGATTGGCGCAGGTCATAATGGGTTTGGGTCAACTTAATTTCCTATACATGTAGAAACTCATTGCGGTGGGATAAGTTTTAACACCTTTTTTTTTCAAATCTGTTGAACTTAAAACATGCGTGTAGTGTGTTATATACGATTACATAGTTATTTCAGTACTAAACTTGTAGTGTATTACCATTTCATTGCCCCTTTTAGTCAATGTATATCTTTTGTAATTTGAGTCATTGAAAGATGGTATATTATAAGTGGCAAATGGATGAGTCAGATGGGTTGTGCAACGGGTCAAAACGGGTTGAGTTGACTCGGGAAATATTTGTCTGTTATTGGTGGCAAATGGATTGGTCGGGATGGTAACGAGTTGGAATAAAGTTGGTCAATTTATGTTGCATCATTATATATGCTGAAAAATGCTTGTGGTTATTATACGCCGTCTCATTATTGTTAACAACCACTGAGGCAGCCACATGCAAATTGGATGCCAAATATGGACGATATGGGAATGGGATTCTGATTGCAAGCAAGAAACTTTTTATGTGCTAATGTAAACATGTGAGCAATAACGCCTGCATATTAAATTGAACATGCACCAAAAATTTTGATGTTACTATTTGATTATATATTCGTGACTTATTCTTATTCTTAGTGATTCAAGTACTTTTTTAGTGTGTGGACAGAGATAAAAAGCTTATGCTTACCAACCTATATAAGTTGTTTCAAGATGCTATTTAACATCAGCACTACATACTTCTATAATCTGCAAAACACTCGAAAAAGGCTTATTAGCTTATTGCGATACAACAAATTGAATTCAAACACTACCTATTCCCAAACATCCCTTTAGAGGAAGCAAATGATAATACATTCACATGACAAACAGAAATAAAGAGAAACTTAAAAATAACAGCAACCAAGCACCAAACATAACCTCTAAAAGTCGGGAGCATCATAACTGTTTATGTCTGTTTATCGTACTGTAAATAAGCAATAAAATCTAAACATATTGCTAGTTTGCTACCGGCTCATTTTTTGAACAAAAAAATATTTCACAAAAAGGCAACCCCAAACATCCCATTAGTGCTCATATTGGATCATATACATACAAAAACAAGCGAAAATTGGGCAAATAGGAAAATCCAACGGCAACGAAACACCAAAATTACGTCCTGCAAAAAAGCTCATGACTTTTTAATTAAAAACCGATCATTACATTGTAATCCTGCGATTTTAACTGCACTCTAAGCTCACATCTATGCACCGAAGAAATTATCATCCATCATTAATGTCATTGGTTCATCCCGCTCATCTCTAGCTCCAGCCCCTGGTCTGATTTTTTTTGTGTCTATGATAGTAGACAGAAGTACAGTGATAAGCATTGAACAGCGCCACGACTGCGCCTATCACTGACGCTATCACTTTTAGAGTGTCAGCAGCCTCCAACCCGTGTATGTTGTTGATAACATTTACCTTTTTGACCTCCATAAAAGGGGAGGAGGAAATATCATCTTATTATCATTATGAAAATAGTCTAGTCCACGGACACAACCATTACCAAAACAGAAGGAGCGACATAACTAATGGTAATTTTCAGTTGTGTTAGAGAGACGAAGAGACGGAGATCTGGAGTGAAGCTAAGGTGGTGTTTGTTTCTACAAAAAACATCGATGTACCTCTGATAGCATCAAGTGCTTCAGTTTGAGCACCTCAACACTATCTTCATTTGGGCAATGAGATACGTTTGCCAATTCCACCAAAGGATTTGAAGCGGAATCATTGGCGATGTTACCTACATTCGCAATCATTGTTGGTGTTATAAATTATGAATAAAAAAAGGTGTTCTTTTGAAGTAAACATTAGCATTACTATTATTACTCTAAAACTGCTTATTTCATTTTTTACTTTAAATCACATATAACTTACCCTACGCAGGAGGGATGTCATGACCTGGACGTCCCCTAAAAACAGTACTGTAACTGGGACACCCAACATTGTAAAACCAGGGAGAGCAGCTAGGATCCTATTAAACGAAGCGAGAGACTTCACGTAAACGAAACCATAACCAACTTTATTATTTCCGTGCATTGGGACAACCACCTCCAGTCCATCAAGTGTGAAACGAGAAAATGTTTCCATTACCTACAAATATGATTTGACACTTTCTCAGTTTTGATGATAGACCTACATTTGATAACAAATTGAAATAGGAGTAACTATGATAGATTCAAAACTGTTGTTTGGAACAGATTATTGGGTTTGAAGATTGTTTAAATTATAAAACAATATAAATAATTGATAATATCTTTGTCTACATTTTATTCCATCAAAAAAAGAAATACGGAGCACATTTTAAGTTCTTATTGTCACTTTAAAGTTTAAACGATAAAACCAACACCAACAACAAACATAAAATTGAACCAGATTCTTGAATCTTGATAATCCTTCCTTGATAACCAAAAATCAAAATTTGGTTCTATCATAACATTATTACAGATCCATGTGTAGGCAAATATTCATGTATATATTTTTAGAAAAAGAAAATCCACATCCATTTACATTTGATAAAACATCTATTTTATAGATTTTCATCATCATCTTTAGATTTTTTATCCATTCAATCTTGAAGAAACAAGTTCAGTTATGAATATAAGGTGTGGAATCATTATCAAACCCATCCCCCCATAGCCATACTTCACTACCCTAAATCCTTATAACTGCTTCCAGTAGTATATTTACCAACGCAGAAAGTAAAAACATTAAAAAGAATAAGTAAAACATTTTATGTGTGACGAAAAAGAAACTTACAACTCTCTTAGTAGCCTGGGGAGGCAAATCCGTCTTAAAGTACATTGGCTTGCGGATGCCTTTTCCTTCAAGGAACTCCATAACCAGATATTTCTTATGCAGCACGCCCATTGTGAACCAAGGCCTGAATATTATTAAAAAAATAAAAAATAATAATAATAAAAAAAAAGAAATTGAGATACAAACAAGGGACATAGACATGCCCATGCTCTAAATAAAATGTGGACACATGAAACTGAAAAGAGAAGAGTCATACATATGATTCCAATACTTCACAGCAAAAGTTATATAATTTGATGATACAATACATTCCAATAACCAGGCCAATCCTTTTACATCCTAATCACACTGTGTGTCAATATATACTATATGACATTATAATATATGCATTTGTAAGGTCACTCTTAACACTTTCCTAATAACCTTTCTACAACTCAAGTTGATTCTAAACACACACACACACACACACAAAAATAATAAAAATAAATAAATAAATAAATAAATAAACAAACAAACAAGCAAACAAACAAACAAACAAACAAACAAAAACAAAACAAAACAAAACAAAAAATGCTTATAGTTCAGAAATAAGCACACATGCACTTAGATAAGCAATACCAAACACCCTCTTAGAATTTAAAAGATCAAATAATATTTACAAACGTCTAACCTGATTATCATTATGAAAGTAGTCTAGTCCACCAACAAAACCGTTACCAACAACTCCACGATGGTCGCCTAGCTTCCAAATAAACCATCTTTCACCAAATCTGCATCATTAGGGTTTCAGATAGAAATTAATTAGGGGTTTAAAAATTGAGCATTTACAAGACAAATTAACAAGTATAAAATGATAAATACATGTTTATATTATTAACAAACCTTTAAGCAAGCGAAGCCAATTTAATGGATATGAAAATTAGGGTTTTGTTTTGTGGGTGTTGTATGTGCCGGAAATGAGATGCCAACTTAATTATATAAGAGGTTCTTTTTTTCTTTTTTTCTTTTTTTTTTCTTTATTTCTATTATTTTAACATGCCACCTCAATAATTCCACATGGCATAGTGTCGGTTAAAAACATGACAAAAATATTAGCATAATACAAATTTTATAAAACATAATTAAGTAAAATGACATTTAAATTAATAGAGAAAGCATAATAAGTTTTTTTGAATAATAAGTTTTTTTGAAAAGTATGTTATGAATTTATAGCTTTTTCCATAAAATGTTTACATATAAATTAAGAGTTTATATAGAACTCAACTTAACAACTAAATGGACTAAACTAGCACACCTAAGGCTTGTGACAGAGGGCCTGAAAATATCGATCGGATGAATCGTTCAACCGATTTGGAACATCGTTTGAGCCACTGTGATGGTTTGTCTGAAATCGATCGCCGGCGATGGTGGAGCATGGATCGATCGCTTGGACGAACGATGTTTGTACCATTTTGTTTGATGCAATCCCAAATTAAAAAAAATGATGCAATATGTGTTGCCACTGTGATGAGAGAGCTGAATATGGGTTGAGGAGAGAAAAAGCTGAGGTTGCAGCCGGAAAGATGATGCAATATGGGTAGAGATGGCAATGGGCGAGAAAAAAACCCACAACCCACGGGTACCCGCCATAAATGGGTGAGTAAACGCGTCAATTTTCACCCATGGGTGGGTCGTGGGTGAAAATCTTTACCCACCAGTGAGTGGCGGGTGGGTGACGGGTGAGGCATACCCATCGCGGGTAAACCAATGACAGCCATTTAAAATACCCACAGGTATACCCGTCAAAATACTCGTAGGTGTACCCATAAACCCATGTTAAAATTAATTATACTAATTAAAATATTTATGATGTTGCAGGTATACATTTAACAGTTACCACCAAGTCTCAAAAAAACACATTAATCTAAAAGTTTGTTTGAGTTTCAAAACTAAAAAGATAGTATCAAAGATCAAATAATCAAAGCTGTAGTTGGGAATTGATTGGTATCTAATTACGAAGTTTCATAGTTACGTAGTTTTCCTATCATTGTTTTGTAATTTTATTGCATAACACTAACTCATGGGCAACAAATACCCACAGGCAAGGGCATTGGTAAAAATTTGTACCCATTGGTGGGTAACGGCTGGGTGATGGGTGAGAAAAAAACTACGTGAGCGGGTGACGGGTTTGAGGTACTCGTGCCCATTGCCCACGGGTGCCATCGCTAGTCTTACCTGGTTCTAACTGGGTCTTAGCCTGAATAGCCGAGTCTTATAAGTATCTAAGTGGGTCTTGGCCAGAATAGCCGAGACTTACCTGGTTCTAGCTGGGTCTTGGCCAGAATAGCCGAGTCTTACCTGGTTCTACCTGGGTCTTGGCCAGAATAGCCGAGTCTTACCTGGTTCTAACTGGGTCTTGGCCAGAATAGTCGAGTCTTACTTGTTTCTAACTCGATCTTGGCCAGAATAGCCGAGTCTTACCTGGTCCTAACTGGGTCTTGTCCAGAATAGCCGAGTCTTACCTGGTTTTAAATGGGTCTTGGCCAGAATAGCCGAGTCTTACCAGTTTCTAACTGGGTCTTGGCCAGAATAGTCGTGTCTTACCTGGTTCTAACTGGGTCTTGGCCAGAATAGCCTAGTCTTACCTGGTTCTAACTGGGTCTTGGCCAGAATAGCCTAGTCTTACCTGGTTCTAACTAGGTCTTGGCTAGAATAGCCGAGTCTTGCCTGTTTATAACTGGGTCTTGGCAAGAATAGCCTAGTATTACCTAGTTCTAACTCGGTCTTGGCCAGAATAACCAAGTCTTACCTGTTTCAAACTGGGTCTTGGCAAGAATAGCCGAGTCTTACCTGGTTCTAACCGGGTCTTGGCCAGAATAGCCTAGTCTTACCGAGTCTTACCTAGTTCTAACTGGGTCTTGGCTAGAATACCCGAGTCTTACATGGTTCTAAATGGGTTTTGGCCAGAATAGCAGAGTCTTACCTAGTTATAACTGGGTTTTGACCAGAATAGCCGAGTCTTACCTGGTTCTAACCGAGTCTTGGCCAGAATAGCCTAGTCTTACCGAGTCTTACATGGTTCTAACTAGGTCTTGGCCAGAGTAACCGAGTCTTACCTAGTTCTAACTGGGTCTTGGCCAGAATAGCCGAGTCTTACCTGATTCTAACTGGGTCTTGGCCAGAATAACCGAGTCTTACCTGTTTCTAACTGGGTCTTGGCCAGAATAGCTGAGTATTACCTGGTTCTAACTTGGTCTTGGCCAGAATAGCCGAGTCTTACCTGGTTATGACTGGGTCTTGTCCAGAATAGTCGAGTCTTACCAGTTTCTAACTAGGTCTTGTCCAGAATAGCCGAGTCTTACCTGGTTTTAACTGAGTCTTGGCCAGAATAGCCGAGTCTTACCTGCTTCTAACTGGATCTTGGCCAGAATAGCCTAGTCTTACCTAGTTCTAACTGGGTCTTGGCCAGAATAGCCGAGTCTTACTGGTTCTAACTGGGTCTTGGCCTGAATAGCATAGTATTACCTGGTTCTAACCGGGTCTTGGCCAGAATAGCCGATTCTTACCAGTTTGTAATTGTGTCTTGGCCAGAATAGCCGAGTCTTACCTGGTTCTAACTGGGTCTTGGCGAGAATAACCTAGTCTTACCTGGTTCATACTGGGTCTTGGCCAGAATAGCCTAGTCTTACTTGGTTCTAACTGGGTCTTGGCCAGAATAGCCGAGTCTTACCCGGTTCTAAGTGGCTCTTAGAGAGAATAGCCGAGTCTTACATGTTTCTAACTGGGTCTTGACCAGAATAGCTTAGTCTTACCTGGTTCTAACTGGGTCTTGGCTTGAATAGCCTAGTTTTACCTGTTTCTATCTGGGTCTTGGCTAGAATAGCCGAGTCTTACCTGGTTCTAACTGGGTATTGGCCAGAATAGCCGAGTCTTAACTGGTTCTAACTGGGTCTTGGCCAGAATAGCCGACTCTTACCTGTTTCTAACCGGGTCTTGGCCAGAATAGCCG
>JARVZY010003974.1:0-28815 GCA_030686995.1 Artemisia argyi
CCTACTGTCCCAAAACGCCAAACCCAGAAAAATCAGGGATTCAGGGGTAAATTTTGACCAAAGATTTAGAAAATACTTTCAAAAACGAATCCGTGGGCGAAAGAACGGATAAAAACAAGCTTATAACGAAGGAGATATAATTTTTGCAAGTTTAACGACGAAAACTATTTTCTGAAAATTATACTTGCTGTTGGACGATTTTCGACGGACAAAAAGAGGCGTTAGACGTAACCTAGAGGAGCCGAATCAAAAATATATTAGTATACATTAATACGAATCCGTGGATATAAAAAACGAAGGAAACGAGCTTATAACGACAAAGATATACACGTTTCAAAACCGACAAAACTATATTATTTTGACAGCCACTATTAGAAATATTATTCTAACGTACTAAAAACTATATTTTCTAGTAACAATATTGAATAGCCGTATTTCTACCCATTGAAGCAAGTATGACCAAAAGTTTATCTATATGACTATTATATGTCATTTTAAGGTTTTCAAGGCGATGAATTAAACACTAACATGTTTATGTACAATATATTACGACTAGTTTTACAAGTCTAACAAGCTATATTTTTCCCAAGTTATGAAAAACATTTTACTTTAATGATAACTAGT
Organism: Artemisia argyi; assembly: GCA_030686995.1. NCBI lineage: Eukaryota > Viridiplantae > Streptophyta > Magnoliopsida > Asterales > Asteraceae > Artemisia > Artemisia argyi. The sequence goes on from JARVZY010003974.1 coordinate 625, forward strand.
AATTCCAAGCTACGAGTGGTATAGGTATCATGTGCATGTGCATTTACTACATCACGTCATGATCTAAAGTAGATCGTTATTATTCATATTAGGTTGCGGCTAATATTCGCGCCTTGTTGTCCCTATCATTTCACGTCATAGTATCATCGCTTCAGGTGAGTTTTCATAGCCCCGTTTTCAATTCAATATTTTGATTTCAAATCCCACGGGGGAGAATACATTGCATTTACTTATTTTTGTACGTGCCCAAGTATTAAATTCATACATTGCTTAAGTTACCTGGTTATCACTTAAAGTCTCCTTTATTATCATGGACCGTTAATTAAGATACAAGCGAGAGTGAGTGGATAGATCTATTGAGGGTGACGCCTCCGTCCGAGTTGGTAGCGCCAACGAGTCATACGGACGCATTTCATTTTAATCATATTTGAGTGCTTGATAAACACTCGGTTGGGGCCAATTCTAATACTGTCTAGCTTTGGGGTCATGAGCTTAAGAGCCAATGTAGACTTTTATACGACATTTTGACATTTCACTTTATACTTGTGGCTAGCTGTACATAAGATTTAACTTATAAACCTATGATTTCTCACCAACATTATTGTTGACCGTTTTAGCAATGTATTTTCAGGTAATTAAGACATATTCTTCATGGCATGCATGGAGTCATATCATTGAGTAACAAGGATGACGCGTCTCATTTTGGATTTTCATGCACTTATGAATTATCGTTTGATTGTACTAAACTTATTTCCGTAAACTTTTCAAGACTTTGGGACCTGTGTTTTATAACTCTGAATATTTTAAATGAATCAAACGATGTATTTTCAAAACGACACTTTAGGTCGTTCAATATAACCTTGTATGTGATGCTATGGACGTTACACCCAGGTATTCTATTCCGCTGCTAAAAACAAGTAATTTGGGGGTGTGACATGAATCCTCTCCGACAATTACACAAGAAAGGATTATTTGGTTCCATCTGGCCAAATTATTTGTATAATTATTTACAACATAAATCAGCAATATTATAATTAATTTAAATAAATTTATAATAATTTACTATGTTTTGAACGTGTCATAATACAAACAGTTATTTACAACATAAATTAGTAATCATTTACAATTTTTTGTAGGTATAATTATTTACAACATGAATCAGTAATCATTTACTATGTTTGTGCTCTTATATTCTCAATAATTTCAGTATACATGCATAGTTGATCAGAATATAAAGTTTCTTATGCGGATGCATTGGGAAGTTTGTACGGCCCTGATGACATCAAATAAGTACATATTATTGTCATCGTTTATCCTATTTATTTGACTTGTTTTATATCATTATATATGAGAATCGATACTTAATCGTTTACTTTAGTAATTCTCAGGTAAAAACAAGCTATTGGTGAAAGTTAGTGATTTTGGACGAAATATGAAGCTAAATGATCAAGATTGGAAAAGTCTATTGAAAGATGATTCGAAGACCATTGCCTTACTTTGAAGCATGAGCCGCATCTGATTTATCTCATGTGCCGCATATAAAACTTTGGTCAACGAAGAAGAACCAACTTGTTTTAGCTCAGATACGCCGCATTACTATTCTGACATACGGCGCATCACTTTACAGACTTCACCAAATACAATCCAAGATACTGAAGTACATGCGCATCATTGCATTGAAGATACGCCGCATCTGAAGACGGTGTACGGATATTCCAGAATATATTAATCTTGGACCCCCATGCGAAGTTAAGTCAATGCGCCGCATCTACTCAATAGATTTGCCGCATCGATCCCTCAGACAGAAACTATAAATACCTCAAGAGACAGCCAAATTTCGTGTGCCATTAACCCTAAAATGAAAAAGAGAAACCCTAAATAAAGGAATACAGACGAAAAGGCAGCACAAGACACACCACATTGAAGATTTCAGAGCAGTAAGAAGGTCCTGAATGTATTTTAATTCAATTAGGTAATTTTGTTTTATTGTAATAGTACACTTTAATCCATCAGGATTGATGGGCTTGTGACTGCCATATTGCTCACCTTAAAATTGTTTCCCATCGATTAAAGTTTATTTAATGTTTATTTGGTTCTTGTTATATGTGCTTTGATAACCTCTGTGTCTAGCAGTGGCAAGCTTGGGCCGCCATACCCCTCCTACGATTACTTCACTAGCATTATAAGTTAGTGTAAGCCTGTAAAAAGGTTAAATAATATAGACATAAGTGATCATTAAAGGTTTACTCGCCTATAGTCAAGATACCAATGAGAGAGAAGAGTTTACGACACTCATCATTTAAAACTAGCAATAAAATAAGTGACAAACTACTTAATCATTAGTCAGACCTCTTATCTGTATCTGTTATCTATCTGTGTACGTGTTCGCCATTTGTTGTATTCCTGCTCAATAGTTTTAGTAAAGTAGTGAAGTCGTGAAATAGTGAAGAAGTCGTGAAGTAGTAAAGAAGTCGTGAAAGAGTTGTGTTGAGATTGAAGTCGTGAGATTGGTTCTAGCTACGATTAGTACTCGGTATTTAGCTTTGTGTCATTAAATTGGTGTAAGCAAAAGTGTGTAAGGTTTTCTCCGCCATAAGGAGCTCGTTGACATAGTGAAGAAAACTCTCGAGTTTGATGCTCGGGGAGTGGAGTAGGTCAAAGAGGTGCTTCGTAGCCGAACCACTATAAATCATCCGTGTCTCGATTTTATCTTTACATCTCTTACTTACTACCTTACTTATATCATTATTACTTTCATACATATAGACATATATACATATATATATATATATATATATATATATATATATATATATATATATATATATATATATATATATATATATATATATATATATATATATATAACGAGAAAGGCGCCGGAGGGCCTCGTTGCGGCCAGGTATCGTGGTTTCTGTTAATATTATTTGTGGAAAACTAGAAGGTGGGTTGAATAGTTTTCCCTCTTTTTCGTTTATGAAAAATTTGTTTCAAAATCTTCAATTAAAGTTTAGTATGAAAACAACATATAATCAATATGATCAATTATATATGTGTGCTTTTGGATTAGTTTTCAAAACTTAGTTTTATGAAAGGAGCTTTGGTTGATCTTTATGTGAATATGTTTTCCTTTTAAAATCTTAAAATGTTTTTTTATCAAATTATCTATTAAGTTAAACTCAATATGAGAAGTGTGAATAATAATCTATTACATCATATCATATAGTTATGCATACAATCACAATATTAACTTCTATGTACAACACAATCAACATCACAACTATATAAGCAACAACTAAGACATATAGGCAAGCATAGATGTAAAGCAATAAATGCAAGAATAAATGAAAAGAGATAAGAGAAAGGAAATGCAAACCGGACACGATGATTTATAGTGGTTCGGCTATAAGGACACCTTCCTTGCCCTACTCCACTCCCCGAGTCACCTACTCAAGAGTTTTCTTCACTACTCAACAAGCTCCCTTTTGGCGGAGAAAGCCGTACACAACGTTTGCTTACACCAATTTACGACACTAAGCTAAATGTTGAGTTCTAATAGTAGCTAGAACCAATCTCACGACACGACTTCGATCACTACACAACTTCTACACGACTTCTTCATGATTTCACGACCTCATCACTACTTTACAACTTCTTCTATACTCCACTACTTATTCACACACCTACTTCTTCACAACTACATGACTCCTCCACACTACTACTTCTTCCCACAACTTCTTACTCACTCATTGACTCACAACTAAGTAAGATCATCTTGATCTACTTATCACATATACATACATAACTCACAACTTTACATCAACACTAACTAGACTCTAATACATCTTTGGCTTTATGATAGGGAGCATTCTTCTCTTGCACTTTGAATGATGAGGGATTGAATCACTTGAAACAAAAACTAATAAACTTATGATCAAAGGTTTTAGGAAGATGATTTGAGAGGATTTGGACATAAAGTTTTAGTGCAAAGGTGAGGAAAAATTATAGATTTGAACCAGTATTTATAGTCAAAAGATTCTGACACAGGAGCGTGTGTCGGCCCCCTTAAAATTAAGGGGACCGCCCTTATAATTAAGGGGGCCGCCCAGACGAAAACGGCAGTTTTCTTGTCTTTTTCTAGGGAAAGTTTATCTAGTGAAATTTTAACTATTTTGGTTAAAAATTTGAATTCATATATTTATTTTGAATTAAACATTTTCCTTTAATTACCAAAAGTGTTTTTCAAAAATATATAAAATGTTTATATCATTTTATAAACTTTGTAATGTTTAAATAAAAATCCCTTTGATCATAAAATGTATTAGACATTTGTTTGTACATACCTTAAGTGATTGTTGAAGCATACTTGAGATGTTGAGATGTCGAGGCTTGTTGACGTATGAATGCATAGACGAATTGTGATCACAAGTAACTTAAACCTTTACGTTATATGTTGTAACTTACATCTTTGTCATCATCAAAACATGAAGAGGATGTTTAGATTAAATATTGTAATATTTACGCCAACATTATTTATTAGTCTAAACATTATGCATTCATACTACATTTTAGGCGAGCATAAATCCTAATCAATAACAATAATATCTACATCGAGTTAAGATGGGAACCTGATTTTTCTTAAGAAATTAGATACCCCTTTTCAGCCGTCTTTCTTTTTCAGCACAATATATCGATTGGAACTAGCACTGTCAAGTACTAAGCCTAAAATAGGACATAAAACAGATATTAAGTTATGGTACAAAACAAACATGGGTGAATCATCAGTCATTCAAACGTCGGTATAGCAGAGAAATGAAACTAATCTGGCAGTTGAACCGGTTCTTGTTCATGTCCATATGAAAATCTGAAATAACATAAAGGATTAAAACCACGACAAATAAGGCTCAGATCTGCCATGGCTGCAATCACAGCTCGTGCGTGATTACTGCGCCAAGTTATATTCAAGAAAAAATCGTCATCGCCTTAACAGACAAATCAACTACGTCATTTACCAAGGGTGTTTAACTGGAATCACAAGCTCAGATAGGGATACAATCGAAAAAGACGATACATCCGCCATGGCTGCAGAAGTAATAAACTGCCTTGCCAAGATACGGGTCAACAAAGAGGATACATCCGCCATGGCTGTAAAAGTAATAATTTTTTTGGCCAAGATACGGAGCATCTCAGTTTTGTCGAACCCGTACATGCTCATCATAGCCACTTATCCAAGTACATTTACAATGACAACTAACATCATACAATTATAAAAAAATTGATCAAAACTGCAATAAGCAGATACCAATAGGCATTTGGTAGAATGCGAACATCAGCAAAACAAACATGAGTGAAGCATAAGCCAATCAAACGTTGTTAAAAATTTGGATTAAGATGTAACTCAGAATCACAAAATATTTTAGAAAATTACTATATATATTAAATTGAATCAGTAACGACGCCGTTTCGATGCCACATGGGCTGCCTCAATTTAAAATCAAAAAACGTTACGGCGGATATAGAAGCCACAACAAATACCATCTATGAGTCTCGAAACATAAGGTGCAACAAATATCCCATTGCAACTCACATGGGCTTGCAACTATGCTCAGATCTGCAAATGTAAAAGTAAAACCAAACACCGGCCATGGCTGCAACCCGAATCTGGATCAGGCTACCCCACCAAGATACCGTTTTTGGCGTATTATGCCCATGAAACGTATGAACGCAATGCTGACAAAAGCGCGAATCTGTAAATAATGGGGAAAAGAGTATTAGCCCACCATGGCTGCAAAGGTAACAGATTGCCCCGCTAACCTGAAAATTAGGGTTATAAACTAACCCTTTTAACAACAACAATTAACACCTCAATCAAGAACATCAACATCAAGAACGAATATCTATCTGCAAACGTATACATGTGAAATAGTTACATGAATTTTTAAGCACTATTTTGCAAGAAACGAATCCAAACATATCCCTCGTACGGCCAACCTTAAGTCCCTTGAACCAACCAAACACCCCATCCATCGAACACTGAACAATGAAAATAAACTAAAATTTATGAAACTACATAAGCATAACTTTCGTTTACATAAAGTAATAATTTTAAACACTTAAATCATAATACATAAGCATACCTTTGATTAAAACAAAAACACTTAAATCAGAATACATAAGCATACCTTTGATTAAAACAAAAATAACTTTGAAGACTTTATTATAATCCCGTATTGGTTGAATCAAATTACACAAACCCGGATCAAGTTATCATGCCAAGAGACCGTCAGTCTCGGCTGCAACAGTAACCCTGGTCAGTTCACCCCGCCAAAGTATCGGTAACACCACCATATTTGGCTGCAACCGTAACCAGGATCAAGTTACCACGCCAAGAGACCGCCATTCTTGGCTGCAACAGTAACCAGGGTCATGTTACCCCGCCAAAGTACTGGTACCAGAGAGAGAGACGGTGAGTTGAGAAAGAGGTCCTAAGTTGTATCTGGAAAATTCTGGATATATCTATGTGTAATCAAGGCCGAGCATAATAGCATAAGATTGGGCCATGGTAGCCCACGAAAAAAGAGGCAGCCCATGTGGCATCGAAACGGTGTCGTTACTGATTCAATTTAATATATATAGTAATTGTTCATATCGTGCAAGTGTTGATTTCACATAAAGATCAATCAAAGTTTCATTAATAAAACTAAGCTTTTATAACACATCTAAAAGGACAAACATATAATTAAGCATTTTGTTCAAGTGTTGATTTTATACAAAACTCTAATTGAAAGATTTGAAACAAACTTTTTATAAAACGAAAAAAGGCAAAACTATTCAACCCCCCTTCTAGTTTTTCACATGAACTTTATTTATCTAATTGCTTAAAAATAAATTTATGTTTTGTCCACAACAAAAAGGGGGAGATTGTTAATACAAATATCGTCTAAAAACGTTATTTAAATTTTACGATATTTACTAAATTTTGTTAACGACAATTATAAACTTTATTTTAGAAAAACATAAATATTGTTAAGTCTTTTACTTATAAAGTCACAAGTCTTTCATAAACACAATCTAAACATCACTTAGGTAATATATACATTTACAAAATACACTTTCATATACTAGTTTAATCTATAAATAGAAATGTATGATTACATCATGGCATGCATCTTTTTTGAAGATCTTTAAAAGATTTTGAAGATCGTTGAAAGATATCATAAATATCTTGTTTAGATCTTCACACAAAGAATCATTGGAAATATATGAAAATAGTTTTTAGATTTTTTGTCAGCAGGTGGCGGAACCAAATGAGCACACGGACGGAAACCATGATTTGGTTCCGTCCCATCCGTGGGTTGCTCAGGAAGTTTTGCCTATAAACAGCAAGTCACACATTGATGTTTTCTCATCACTTACAAGCATAAACAACATCATACATTCTCTCATTCATCTTTCCTTATATCTAACTCATTCATATTTCATGTTAGTGAACTTCTTTGTAGCAAGAAGATCAAAGCATTACAACCTTCAACAAAACGTTGCAAGACTTGTTAAGTTTGTTATTGTGTGATTGTTGTAATTCATACATCATTGTTTGTACAAAATAATCATAAACCCTCTGTATTGATCGATTAGTATTTTAGTCCTCAAAATACGTAGTGTGACGGGAGTTGTTGTACTCTTGTAAAAGAACTCGACATTTAGCTTTGTGTAGAAAATCTTGTAAGCAACGTGTAAGGTTTTCTCCGCCGGTTAAAGGAGCTTGTTGATTAGTGAAGGATACTCTCGAGTTGGACACTCGGGGAGTGGAGTAGGGCAAGGAAAAAGAGTCCTTGTAGACCGAACCACTATAAACCCTCGTGTTGTGGTTTGATCGTTTCTTTCTTTACTTGCACTTTACTTATCATTCATTATCTACAATAGTTGAAATCACTTAAAGTTTTCAAAGCTAATTAAATTTAAAAAGGGTAAAACTATTCAACCCCCTTCCAGTTTTCCACAAAGTTGTATTGCTTTCGACTCCAAACAGTGACCATCTCGTAGCTATAAGTCGTACCCGCGAAAATGTGTTAAAATAAATCTTCCGCATTTAATGAACCTCATTATTGCGCTTTTGACTTTCGCCTTCACTTGTTATGGGGTTAGTTATTAACCGCGGTATTTATGCAATCGCCACGGTCTTTGTAACTGTCAAATCCAATTTTGAATTCCACTTGAAGTCCATCTCTTATCCCCTCTTTAACACGTGTACGATCTAAAATGATTCTACAAGATCTATAAATGGTTTACCACCTGCCAAAAACCCTTTCATTTTGCCTTCTCCGCCCCACACAGCTATAATAACCGTTTAACGTCTTCTTCGCAAGGTAACATTCTACACTTTTTATCTTTTTATTTACTCATGGCCCAACGGCAGTCCTTGACCTTCACCATCATAACTTCTAACACCATCATTCTACCACCTCCTTCTCCAACAACAACAACAACAGCAGCAGCAACAACAACAACAACAACAACAACAACAACAACAACAACAACAACAACAACAACAACAATAATAATAATAATAATAATAATAATAATAACAATAATATAAAAAATTAATGATGCATTTTTCGTAGCTTGAAGATTTAACGTTAACAAAATATATTGTTTCTTTAAAAAATGTGAAAAATTGATGAAAGCTAAATGAAAAACTGGTGATAGAAGTCATTGTTATCTAAAGTACCCAAACACTTTAGAATTATGTTTAAACTCTTTCTAACAACAAAACCTATTTATTTGGTTCACCCTCAACAACAAACTATATAACAAACAAAAACCGATCAAACACTCCTAGGGTTTCATTCTCAATCTCAATGGATCCCTCTGATAACAACACCAAAAAACGAAAACTAGACAACCAAAACGACGTCGTATCACCCCCACTTTCACCCGACGACATCCGTAAAGTACTCGCCCCACTCCCACCCCAACAACTCTCCGAAATTATCGTTACCGCTTCCTTAATCCACCCGGACGTGTTCCGCATTGTCCGCGCAGTCGCGGACAATGACGTAACACAACGACACCTCTGTGTCAAAGGCCTGGACTTTAGAACAACTTCCGCTTCGTTGCGGTCTGTGTTTAGCACAAGTGGAAGGATGCTAGATGCATTCACAAATCCTCTAACTCCAGAGAACTCCTCATGTCATTGAAAGTTTAATCTGCAACCAACTTAAAAACCAAAACACACTAATAGAAGTACTAATGCTAGATCGATGACCAAACACACAACAATGAATTAAACAAGAACCAACTGAATTGTCTCTTGGGCAAATCTTTATTACTTGTAAGTTTGTAATCAAATAACCAAAAGTTTGACAAAAACCCTAAAACGCCAACCTTTTAAGTCGAGCAAAACAAAGGAAATAAAATCCTTAACAAATATGGAAAAGGAAACAAATCAAAAAGTGCTAAACACAACTCGAAAATTAGAAAAACGTCATTTTCGGTCCCCAAACAGCTCCGAATGGCTAAAATCTGCATGGGCTCATGGCAAAGCCATGAGTCTTGCTCGTTTGCCCGTTTTAAATCAACCATGCAGATTTCGTTGAATTCTGCCACCGATATCAACTTCAGCAAAATAGTATGACAACATATTGGTGATTGAATCGGTGTCGTTCCGTGCATCAAGAACACAATACCTCCTAGCCCAGAGGCACATATGACACACACATAAATAGGGTAATAGACAAACAATAAAACATATACGTTTACTTCATCCCCACATTCAACTTGATACACTTTTTATCAACCAAGCCCAAAGGTCACTAGTAGCTTGTTTCGGTCACAACTAAAAGAGCAATCGCATAACAAGTAATAAGATATACAGCAACATAAAAGTGCACGTAACATTACAATTTACAACCATCCACCGGAAGAATATGAACTTGAATACGAAAAATCACATTTACGTGAAACGATAACAAAAAGCGTGTCTATGCAAAGCTAACTGTCTAAATACATCAAGGTATATTCATTGCAAAATTTACTAAATAAATGCGAGTATTCATTTTACTTTTCAAAACCAAAACACAACAAAAGACAACTAGTAACATACGTTTCTGACAAGTTAGTAATAAATTAGGCAGAAACTAACGAGTTAATCAACGAATAATTACAAAAACACATTATTTAAGGCAGCATAGTAGTGAAGAGGCTTAAGAGTTTTTACCGCACAATAAGCAACCATGTCGAACAAGCTGTCACACACCTGAACCAAACACACATTCACTAAAAACTATCATTTCACAACTACAGCTCTACAATTAAAATAAAATCAGTTTCTGAAGAAAATGTAAGGTAGGGAACATATAGATTATTACGACCAACAACATTCAAATGACCAACTTACAAATTACTCTTATCATCACACATCAATCACATAAACCTAGTTAAGAAACATAAACCAAAGTAGAGAATGAAACTGTAAGGTGCCGAGAACAATAAAAAGATCATACAAACACAAAAAATCGAGGTTAAAAAAGATGCACTGTTCTTCAACAATGAAATGGGATTCTCAGTATAATTTTGATATACGTTGATGACGTATAGCCTATAGTTGGGCCACGAGCCCAAATTATAGACATTACTAAGCCCAAACCCACCACGAGTGGGTTATCATGACAAATGACTTGGGCCATAATTACCAACGGCTTGGGCTCACGAAGCCCAAAGCCCAACCAAAATGCACGGTTAAAGGATAAGGATCTTCTATTTACGGAATAGATATCCTTACCCCGTATAAGCACCACAAGTGCGAAGAGTAAGGAGCAAGATACCTACACGGTTTCTGCGCCCTATATATAGAATGATATATTCTCATGAAAAGGTACGATTTACACAATCCCTAACTCTTCAACTAAACCCTAAACCGATTACTTACTCTCACGCTGGAGTCTAATCGTGGGAGACAATCCCACGATAAGCCTAACGGTGTTGTTTGCTTTCTTAGTGCGCAGGTTTCACAAGCACTAAAGTTCTAATTGGTACGAGAGCAGGAGTTCAAACAAGGTAAGCCCAACTTTTGTATCAACAAGTGGCGCCATCCGTGGGACCCTACACTAAGAACTCAAGACCAGAATGCCGAAAAACAAGAACTCAGGCCAACGGACTCCGCAGCCGGAGAAAACACGTGATGATTCACATAGGAAGAAGCATCAAGATTCGACTCCTAAGCCGACTTCTGGAACAACCAGTGCACCTAATCATCGGGAATCGAATGTAACTCCAATCCTTACCGCGGTAGAATTGCCTTTGGGGACAACCCGAACTACTACCGTAGTCTCAAGCGCTGAGGACATTCAGCGCACTCTCTTCACCACTCCCCACCAGGTGGCATCCATAGTGGACAACACTGTGCCTCCAGGAGCGCCTAATAGAGAGAGGGAACCTCATGCGGAGACGGACATCCTCGCAGTAGAAGAGGACGCACCTGAGGTGACATTGAACGATTTCGTGTCCCAACATTATGAGACTTTAACTAGTCTCATGCAAGAGGAAGCAGGAAGAAGGTCAAGCCGCGATCTACAAAACCGGCTGGACTTTAACCAAGAAAAATCTCCACCGCGCCACTATGAGCGCAGAAACAATGAGAGGCCACCAATGTTCACGATAGACTTGGTACAACATCTAACTCTCAATACTCAGAGGATTACGAAGACAACGGGCGGTACACTAATGTCCACGCTAGGCTTGGCAGCCGCAGGATACAAGATAGACTTGGATGACAACGTTAACCAAGCGTAAGCGTCTCAAGGTCAGGAAGCAGAAGAATCCAAGATAGGCTGGGGAAACATCACTCCCCAAGTGAAAGTCCTTCAAACTCGGACTCCGAGGAAAAATGATGCAAGCGCCATAGAAGGAACAAATCCTCTTCTAGCAGCTCCTCGGACAACGAGGATAGGGAGACGGGACATTAGAAATATAAAAACCGGCACCGGTACGGGGAGGATGAAGATATTTCCCTTCCCTGGCGTCGCCAGAAGGTTGATGCGTTCACACGACGCATAAGCGATTTCTCAGATGACAAGAGAAGGTGCATGCCTACCAATGTTAAAACATATGATGGAACAGGTGATCCTGATGATCACCTAAAAATTTTCGAGTCAGCGACTGCTATTGAAAATTGGCCACAACCTGTTTGGTGCCATATGTTCAACTCTACCTTAGTAGGGAATGCGCGAACATGGTTCAGCAAGCTTCCACGACGAAGCATAAATGGGTTTGAAGAGTTGCGGAAAGCATTCCGCCTAAATTTCACACAACGAAAGAAGTGCGCAAAGAACCCTATGGAACTAGCCAGAGTGAAACAGCGCCAAGGAGAATCCACAAGCGCTTACATGGAGCGCTTCAAGGATGAATGCATGCAAGTCAAGGCATGCCCCGAGGTACTAAAAATCTCAGGGTTCATGAACGGGATCAATAACCCAGAGTTAATACGGAAGCTAAACGATAAAGTACCCCAAAGCTTTGATGAGCTAACAAAGCGCACCAGATCCTTCATCCAGGAAGCGGCGGCGGTAGACAGCAATAAAGGTTACTCAACCTTTAAACCACAAGAACAGTCTAGGAGACAATCCAATGACCAAAGTGGCAATCGCAACAGGAACTACCGCAACCGAGGAAGGGATAACGACAAGTATGTCCCACTCACAAAAACCCCTAAGGAAATATTCGCGACAGAAGGAGCAAATTTTCCAAAACCTCCACCCATGAGCACTCCAGAAGAAAAGCACATCAGAGGAGGATACTGCGAATACCATGGACAGAAGGGTCACACTACTAACGAGTGCGTTCAACTACGTCAGCTAATTGACAAATTAGTAAGAGAAGGGAAGATGGACCACCTCGTTAAAAACATCAAAGAGGGGAAAGATAGACAAAAGAATGGGGCCAGAAAGGAGATACCAAAAAATAAGGCTGATACGATATACATGATACAATCATGGCAATGAATTACGAAACAAAAAGTCAGCCAAAGATTTTCCAAGGGAAACCATATCTCTTTCCCCACTCTCACTGCGGACAACGCAGTAATAGAACCACTCACCATCGAGATACAAGCGGGAGGTCACGAGATCCACCGCATGTATGTCGATGGAGGAGCGTCTGCGGACATCATGTACGAACACTGCTTCAAAAGGCTAAAACCTGAGATACGAAACCAGTTAATTCCGGCCACAACGTCGCTAACTGGATTCACAGGCGAAAAGATTTGGCCCATGGGACAATTACGCATACTTGTGGTAATCGGTAATGAATACCATTCCACAACAGCCTGGATGAACTTCATGGTAATCATGTCCCCCTCGTCGTACAATGGCATCATCGGGAGACCAGGGATATCAGCCATGCGCGCAGTTCCATCCACAGCACATGGGATGCTTAAGTTCCCAGTGGAAGGAGGAATCGTTACTCTCTACAACACTACCGCATCTCCACGAGAATGCAACATAGTGACAGATGAAGTTCCGCGCGTTCCAGAACAGCACACGACCAAGGTGACAAACCTGAAAGTTGCAATCCACCCAGATTATCCTGACCAAGAGATATCAATTGGGGGATCACTGTCCGACAAGGGCAGAGCAGCTGTGTGCGCATTATTGCAAAAGAACCTAAACATCTTTGCATGGGAACCCAAACATATGACCGGAGTGCCAAGAGCCATCACGGAACACAAGCTAGAAATCTGACAAGGATATCCTCCAATACGATAGAAAAAACGTGGCCAAGCTCCAGAACGCGCAAAAGCTATCCTAGAGGAAGTGCACAAACTCGTGGACGCAGGGATCATGCGAGAAGTCTATTACCACGATTGGCTTTCCAACCCAGTAATGCTAAAGAAAAGTGATGGTAGCTGGAGAATGTGCGTGGACTTCACCGATCTCAACAAAGCATGTCCACAAGACTGCTATCCGCTACCAGAAATAATTTTGTTGAAAAACTGCATTTTTTATTAATTAATGAGTTGAAGGCAGTGTCGTCATATACTATAAAATGTTAGAACAAAATTATACCGAGATGGATGTGGCCTCATATATCACAATCCAACGAGCACTATAAGTATCTTCGCAAGTTCTTTCTTAATTGTAAACAAGGGCAAGGAAGTAGAAGCAAAAAAAAAATAAATAAATAAAAAAAAAAAAAAAAAAAAAATCGATGTTCACGAGTTCTTTTCTTAAAAAGAACAGAAAGGAAGATTGATACAAGTACATGTAAAAGAAACAAGATCTAGGGGCACATTCGGCGTTAGACTTTTGGAACATAATGGTAAAACAAGACCTCCCATGTATATTCTGTATATAGGGGTTATGTAAAAGATACTCTTGATAAAAAGAAAAAGCAGATGATGGACCAACGATGATGGAATAATGAGGATAGTGTTTGTGTTGACACGTTTGTCTACTTGTGCCTTGTGTTGACACAAAAAATGTTATGGCAAACACTGGACAACAATTCACATAGCTGAGCGATGTGGACCCTATGATGGATAAGATTAAGGTTAAGGTTAGGTGCATTTCCATGTGGCACTCTCACCCAGCGGAGAAAGAACATGAACCATACATACTTGATTTGGTAATACAAGATGAACCATAAAATCTATTCAGATCAATATCATTTATGATTTACGGAGTTTCATTAACATATATACTAATCAAGATGATTTATTTTAATTCCAGGCTAACAGGATATAAGCCACTATCAAGAAGGACCAAATGTTCAGTTTTAAGCCACTGTTTCAGGAAGGACAATGCTATAGAATACAAGACTTCAGTGTTGAAAAAAACAATGGAAACTCCCCCTTTTGAACCACAAATTCAAAATAAGCTTTCTTAAAAAACACATAAGTTACCAGGTTCAACCCTGTAGAATGTGCCCTAACATACCTACATATCATGACAATAACCCCTCACATCAAGGCAAATGTATTTAGTACTAATGTATGTAAATGAATATACATGTACATTGAGAAAGCAAGAGCTAGAAAATACCTCATTTATAACTTATAATGAGCCCCTTGATACTTTTTCTGCTGCAGTTGGGTTTGGTCGGCAGAACCAGATGACAAACAATAGTAAGCACCTCCAGAACTCTTTCTCACAGATTCTGGCGACAAGCCATAGCGTGACCTCTGGCCCAAAGGCCACAAACCAGAATCTAACCCAACCCCACCACCATTACCCATTCCACCATATCTTGCACCAGGCTCAGTAAAACCAGCACCTAACCCCGCCTCTCCACCATTCATCGGGCCATGATAGCATGAACCAAGGCCTTCAAAACCACTGCCTAATCCCACTCCTCTACCACTACCTGATACATCGTAGCTAGCACTAGGGCCACCCAAACTACCACTTAACCCTACCTCTCCGCCACTACGCTGTCTAACAAAGCTCGCATCAGACCCGCCAAAACCACTACCTAACCCCGCCACACCACTACCTATTCCTCCATAGCGACCAGCGCCACCAACACGTGTGCCTAACTCCACCCCTCCACTGCTACCCATTCCACCATAGCTCAAACCAGGGCTACCAAAATGTGAACCACCATAACGACCACCATTGTCACCTCCCAGGGAACTCGTGACTCCCATGGGTCGATAATCTAGTGCCACCACCACTCTCTGTTCCACCATAGCTTGAAATACGACCACCAAAGGGTCCAAAACCAAGGCCTAATCCCGCCTCTCTGCCACTACACTTTCCACCATAGCTTGAACCAGGCCGGCCTGGATGTGAATCACCACTAAACCCACCACCATCAACTCTCAAGGAACTTGGTTGTAGACCCCCTACTAGTAGACAACCCCATCCCGCTAACACTGCTAGCAAATGATGACATCACTGACCCACCACCCGAACTCAAATTCAGAGGATGTTGTGAATGCCCCAACGGCGATCCTGGTCCTAAAACGCCATAACCAAAACTACCACCAGGACCTCCCTGTAATCCTAATGCACCTGAATTACCACCATAAGAAGAACCGGCACTAGGTCCTCCATTACAGAACTGTGAAGCAAAAGAACCCTTCATTGAACTTTGTTGGTTCGAATTCACTACCTCTGGCCTTACCCCATCACCCGATCCTTGAACTTGAGCAGATAAAGACATCCCATGACCTCCACCACCATAACCTTGGATTCCACCAGGTCCTACCAATCCACATGAATTTCCACCAGAAGCAGTAACCACGGTAGATCCAAATGTACCCTGGACCAAACTTTGTTGATCCAAATTCACTACTTTTGGCTTAACCACACCACCTTGAGTATCCGTAGTGACTAGCGCAACAACACCACCAGGTTTCACTTTTTTATCATTAGCAAGGCTACAACGCAACTTACGTCCATCAACACACTTAATCGGATCAACCAAACACGCCTTAGCCCCATCCATATTCTTATAAATAATAACCGCAAAACCCTTAAACACACCCGTAGTTTTATCAAACCCAAACGGTCCCTCCTCCACTTCACCATACTCCTGAAAACACTCCAACAGCTTCTCCGCACTCATACTAGTCACATTCTCCACATAAACTATCCTAGCAAAAACACTAGTACTATTAGCAAGCCTACTTAAAAACATTCTACTGCCAGGTTTCACTTTTTTATCATTAGCAAGCCTACAATGCAACTCACGTCCATCAACACACTTAACCGGATCAACCAAACACGCCTTAGCCCCATCCACATTCTTATAAATAATAAACGCAAAACTCTTAAACTCACCCGTAGTTTTATCAAACCCAACCGGTCCCTCCTCCACTTCACTGTACTCCTGAAAACACTCCAACAGCTTTTCCGCACTCATGCCACTAGTCACATTCTCAACATAAACTATCCTAGCAAAAACACTAGTACTATTAGCAAGCATACTAAAACTCCTTCTACCACCATAACCTTGGATTCCACCTACCGATCCACACGAATTACCACCAGAAGCAGTAACACCACTAGATCCAAAAGTACCCTGCATCAAACTTTGTTGATCCGAATTCACTACTTTCGGCTTAACCACATCACCTTGAGTATCCGCTGTCACTAGTGCAGCAACACCACCATGGTTTACTTTTTTATCATTAGCAAACCTACAACGCAACTCACGTCCATCAATACACTTAACCGGATCAACCAAACACGCCTTAGCCCCACCCACATTCTTATAAATAATAAATGGAAAACCCTTAAACTCACCCGTAGTTTTATCAAATCCAACCGGTCCCTCCTCCACTTCACCATACTCCTGAAAACACTCCAACAGCTTTTCCGCGCTCACACCACTAGTCACATTCTCAACATAAACTAACCTATCAAAAACACTAGTACGATTAGCAAGCATACGAAAAAACATTCTACCACCAGGTTTCACTTTTTTACCATTAGCAAGCCTACAACGCAACTCACGTCCATCAACACACTTAACCGGATCAACCAAGCACGCCTTAGCCCCATCCACATTCTTATAAATAATAAATAGAAAACCCTTAAACTCACCCGTAGTTTTATCAAACCCAACCGGTCCCTCCTCCACTTCACCATACTCCTGAAAACACTCCAACAGCTTCTCCGCACTCATACCACTAGTCACATTCTCAACATAAACTATCCTAGCCAAAACAATAGTACTATTAGCAAGCATACTAAAACTCATTCTACCACCATAACCTTGGATTCCACCAGTTCCTACCAATCCACAAGAAGCAGTAACGCCACTAGATCCAAAAGTACCCTGCATCAAACTTTGTTGATCCGAATTCACTACTTTCGGCTTAACCACATCACCTTGAGTATCCGCGGTCGCTAGTGCAGCAACTCCACCAGGTTCCACTTTTTTATCAATAGCAAGTTTACAACGCAACTCACGTCCATCAACACACTTAACCGGATCAACCAAACACACCTTAGCCCCATCCACATTCTTATAAATAATATACGCAAAACCCTTAAACTCACCCGTAGTTTTATCAAACCCAACCGGTCCCTCCTCTACTTCACCATACTCCTGAAAACACTCCAACAGCTTTTCCGCGCTCACACCACTAGTCACATTCCAAACATAAACTATCCTAGCAAAAACACTAGTACAATTAGCAAGCATACTAAAAAACATTCTACCACCAGGTTTCACTTTTTTATCATTAGCAAGCTTACAACGCAACTCACGTCCATCAACACACTTAACCGGATCAACCAAACATGCCTTAGCCCCATCCACATTCTTATAAATTGTGGAAAACTAGAAGGGGGGGTTGAATAGTTTTATGTATTTTTAAATTTATTTCCAAAATATTTTGTTGGTTGTAAAAACTTTCGATTCGATCTTAAGTGAATTCAAGCAACAACCAATATGAGCAAGTCTAAACTAATATTGAAAGTATTGAAATATAATGAAGAAAAGATAGAGTTAGAAAGATCAAACCACAACACGCGAATTTATAGTGGTTCGGCTACAAGGACACCTTCCTTGCCCTACTCCACTCCCCGAGTACCACACTCGAGAGTTTTCTTCACTATGTCAACAAACTCCTTATGGTGGAGAAACCTTACACACCTTGGCTTACACAAGTTAACGACACTAAGCTAAATATCGAGTTCTAATCGTAGCTAGAACCAATCTCACACCAAATATCACACCACGTGATCTTCACACCTTAATCACACCTTCACACCTTCTTCAAGACTTCACACCGTCTTCACACCTTATCAATCTTCACACCTTCTTCTATGCACAACTAAGTCACTACTACTAAACTAGTTTACAACACACCAAGATTCTACAATCAACAAGTATTCACAACACCTTAACAAATAGCTATCACTAGTACTATATGAAACTAGCTATACACAACACCACTACAATAAGATGGATGTAGAGAAGTGTTCTTCTTTTTGCACTTGAATGGATGAAGCTTTGGATCACTTGGAAACAAAGACTTATGAAATATATGATCAAAGGATTTTAGATCTAGAGAAGAGGATTGGATCAGAAAGTTTATAGTGCAAAAAGGTGAGAAAAATATGTGAAATGATCCAATATTTATAGGGCCAGAAAATACTGTTCGGGAGCGTGCCGGTCCCCTTAATTGTTGGCCGGTCCCCTTAATGATTAAGGGGGCCGCCTAGTAAAATTAAGGGGGCCACCCTCCTGAACGTTTGAAAAGATTCTCTGGATAAAATTTGCCCTTTTTGTTTGGAAATTTGAAATCATATTTTTGTGGTTTAATAAAGCTTTACCAAAAATGATTTACAAATATATATAAAATGTTAAAATCATTTTATATAATGTTATGTATTAATGTAAAATTTCCTTTGATCATGTAATGCATAAGTTACTAAGTTTATGCATACCTTAAGTAATATAAGATGTAGAAGTAAATATTTGTCACCAAATACTTGTTTATGTCTTATTCTTGACTTAATTTGATTTAAGTTTTGTGATTATCAAAACATAGGTTTATTGAGAAATATTAATAACATTCACAAACATTATTTATATCAACAATCTCCCCCTTTTTGATGATTACAAAACTTAAACTCATTGACTTAAAAATTAGTTTTTAAACAAGTATTTTAGTGAGTTTATATGTACTTCTCCCCCTTTTTGTAACATCAAAAAGGTTTAGCCGACAAGTTTTCATTTGTGAAAATTTTGACGGGTAGAAACTCCCCCTTGATGTGTACTCCCCCTCGTTTGGGGGCACCAAGAGAACGAGCTATGGAATGCTTGCAAAACAAAAATATTAGAAGCACAAGTATAGACATGCA
The DNA here is from genome assembly GCA_030686995.1 of Artemisia argyi. Lineage (NCBI taxonomy): Eukaryota > Viridiplantae > Streptophyta > Magnoliopsida > Asterales > Asteraceae > Artemisia > Artemisia argyi. Next base: position 20,439 of record JARVZY010003974.1, read on the forward strand.
CACAAATATAATGTAATAAGGAAAGAAAGAAGCATTCATATTAGAACAATTGTTGTGTCAAGACACAACAATACAAGTACAAGTAATGAAGAGTACAAGATATTAGCGACTACATAAGCTAACAACAATAGAAATATATCATCATGCAAAGGGTACATGGACTCCATAGAGCTTGCAAGCAAAGGGGATGGTAAAGGCTTTATTTATTAAGCATATCATATGCTTAATTTGGAGAGCATGATGGAGATGGTGGAGCAATGGGTGAGAATTGTGGTGGAGGGATTATTGGAGAGGATGGTGGAGTTGGTGGTGGTGGTGGGTTGGTAAGCAAATGTTCAATATATGAAAACATATATTGAATTTCATCTCGAAGGCCAAAGATGACCGTGTGGTTGTGGATACAACAAAGGCAAGAATCACCATGTGATTCAAGCATCCTCCAAGGTACGGGATTGGCAAAGTATGGTGGTGTAGTTTGTGGAGATGAGAGTTGAGTATCAAGTGGTGTTGTTGGTGAAAGTGAGATGGTAAGATGAGTAGACATGGGTTCTTGTGTAGGAAGTGGTGATGATACTTGTGGTGACAAGTGTAAGTTGATGTAGTCATTGATTGATGAGGTTGAGGGTATGGATGATGAAGAAGTTCCATGAGTGGAAGGTGTTTTAGATGGTGCATTGGGTGCACTTGGGGATGAGCATTTGGGTGGAGGTGATGGTGTTTTGTTGTCTTCATTTGTTAAGTCAATGAAGAGTTGTTTTGGTGGGATGACCACAAGTTTTTGTTTCTTGAAGGTTTTGGAGTTAGAGGTGCTTGGAGGAGTCATGATGATATGATGAATGATGAGATGAAGAATGGTGATAATGGAGGGAATTTATAGTATGGAAGTGGATGATTTAGGTAAATGTTCGAAATGGTTGAAAGAGATTCTAAAATCAGTTGGGTCAAAATGGGAAATGGTAGTTGAAACTAGAGAAAGGATTCACAAGATGCAAAAGAATACAGTAAACCCAGTTCCAGATGGCCGGTCCCCTTAAATGTATGCCGGCCCCCTTAATCATTAAGGGGACCACCTAGGGAATTAAGGGGGCCGCCCATCTGGTGTTTTCCCAGACGACCAGAAACCCAAAATTTGCAGAATTTGGCCATTTTTCAAGTTTGTTTTTCCAGCAAGCTCTATTAGAAACATATACACTAGGAATGATGATATATAAACATATATATATATAACCAAATAATGCATGCAAATTAACATATAATAATTCATATTTGAAAAGAAGCATAGCATAGCATGATAATAATTCAAAGGCTAAAAATTATTCAAGAGATAAATAAGAGCTAACACAAGTATTTCCGAATAAGTCGGACAAGTAGCAAACCATACAAATGTCAAATAGAAACAAGTAGTAACAAATAGCAATACATCATAATCTACTACTTCTTCTTCTTTCCAAGCATCTTCCTAAACATTTTCCCAACGGATTTGAATCCCCCTTGAAGTTCTTCATGCATTTGTTGTTGACGATTGATGATAGACGTTTGACGAGTAAAGAGAAGCTCATCGGTACGTTCATGAGGAAGAGGAATTTGATACTCGGTATGATTAAGATCGGAAAGATCTTCAACAAAGGTCGTGGGGGAGGGAGTACTAACACGTGAGGTGTCTTCCTCCTCATCATCATCGTCATCACGATGAGATGTAGAACCACGACCCCTAGAGTACAAGGGAACACGAGATTTTCCTTTGTCACTACGAGGACGGCGAGTACGAACAAGAGTAAGTTGGTTCAAAGTAGGAAGGATGTGAACGTAGTAGTCTCTTTGAAGATGTGGGTAATGTTCCATCACATAACGATAAAGTCGTGTGAGAAACATACCGTAAGGAAGATTTGCATTTGTGGTATTTTTGGCGGACATGATTCGATGAATAAAAAGATAAGCCAAGTTATATTGCTCTTCAGCAATAACACAATAAAGCATGTGGGCAATGCTCGCCGTGACATGATCACGGTGACCACCAGTACCAAAAGCATTCTCTCGAATGATTTCTTCCCACTTCTTCATATCTTGGCTTAGCTCTTTGAGGAGGATTTGATTGGCATGAATATCGACATTCTTCGACTTGATTACTCGACTAGTCGTACGACGTTCTAGTTCAAGCATTCGACGAATGTCTTCAGGACTAGGAATCTCAGAATAGTAGGGGCCATCCTGAGGACGATTTATTTCAAGAGTGCAAAGATCCTATTCATTTGAGAAAACGGCTTGGCCGTTGAATGGAATTCTAAGAATTTGCCCAAATTGAGCAAGAGAAAGAGTGATGAATTGATTTTGAATCATGAAGGAAATGAGGAGATGACCATAGGGATCGGTTTGCACCGTCACTTGGCTATAGAAGTCGAGGATAAAACGGGGGATGATAGGTTCGTTGATTTGGAGAAGACATTCAAAACGAATATTGGTGAACATTCGTTCGGTTTGATCATTTTCATAGAAGGATGGATCGACAATTCGTCCTTCGTGAATGTTTCTATTTTCAATGGGACGATAGAAACATGCAACTGAAGGGGACATGCCGGGAGTAGAAGAGACATTTGGAATGTATTGTTTGGTTATGGATACATCACCAACCGTGGTCTTACGCATTTTCACCTAAACAAAATAACAACAAGAATAAAATTAATATAAAAACAACCATCATGCATATATTGTTTATATATATATATGTATATATATAATTATATGCAATATGTGTGGAACGAAATTCTACTTCGACACAAAAAAATATATTTAATGAAGTAGTTTCATGATGTTCCTTTTATTTTGATTTTAAACTTGTTTAGAATGTACAATATCAAAAGGGTATGATATCATAATTCATTTCGAAATAAGGCTAGATATATATTAGATTATATATCTTCCATTTCGTAAAAGTTTGACGCAACATAAGCTTGTTTAAAAGATTGAAATGCGAATTTTAGTTTTCAAAATTATCATTTTAAAGATAAACCAAACGCTCCCTTAACTAGACAACAATATCCTAAAAATATCAATATATATATTGATTATATATCTTGATGACCTCTATTGATTTTAGTATTATTAACAAAACTTATAAGCTAGTTATAGGTTTCAAATAACTTCATATGGTTATGGTTTGTTCATGAACCAAACGCCCATGTTGACTTCATGAACCATTTAACAACAACTTGAAAAGTATGCTTTGATTGTTTAGATTGTTAAAACAACGTAATGTAGTAAGTTTTAAATGGTTTTTAAGAGTTATATCAACAATATGACTTATGAAAAATAAAATTCGACTAGGGTTTATGGGCGATTAATGATTTTGACAAGATGATATGTTATACTAATTTTGAGTTGCAAAACATCATCCTAATCCTATGGGGAGCATTTGGTAGTTCAATTTCTAGCTTCAATTACACTTAAAATTGAATTAAAATGAATTTTAATAAAATGCATAATTATTGATTAGACACTAAATTGAATGAAATGTGATGAAATGCATGTTGGAAAACTTACAAAAGATGTTGTTATATGTTTGGTTGATGCTTGCCCCTTGCGAAACAACCCCGGATTGGTGATATGATGGAGGATTTTGAAGTTTTTGGTGGTTTTGGTTCGTACTCAGTAGCAGTGGGGAAGAACAAATGAGTGAATGGAGTGTTTGGGAATGGAATTAAGAAGGAAAAACGGATTTGGATACTCTCAGATGGCCGGCCCCCTTAAACATTAAGGGGACCGCCCTCGATAACAAGCCGGTCCCCTTAATCATTAAGGGGGCCGCCTTTGAAATTTTCCAAATTTCGCGGAATTCGTTTCTGGAACAAAAATATTTATACGTATATACTTAGATTTATAATATATCAAAAATACGTAAATGTCTATTGGCACGATGATAAGATACTTAACAACTTTTAATTACCGTTTCGATAATTAAAATATACCTTTGACAATTTTTGGATAAAATGATCAAAGTGTTAAGTTGATGAAGGGTTTGAGGTGTGTTCGGGAATATGTGAATAAGTGTATATATATATATATATATATATATATATATATATATATATATATATATATATATATATATATAAGTATAAGTGTGTTTGAAAGATGGGTTGATGAGTGAGATTTGAAGGATAGTAACGGAGATAGGATATACTTGGCGAGAGGAGTTTGTTTCATCCATAGTGTTCATGTGCGAAGGCGTTCTTGCATTATAAAAGTTCACTTGACTCATATCCCTTCATCATCATGAGTCTCCTAAAAGAGGACTTACTAGAGTATCGAGAGAGGGGGAAAGAAAGGGTTCGATAAAGAACGATTTCTTGGAGTTCTAGAAAGTCAACAAATGACGTATCTAGGTTATGTGCAAGTGAATATATATGTATATATATATATATATATATATATATATATATATATATATATATATATATATATATATATATATATATTTAGTATATTACGTATAATAGTATATATATGTATATATAAGTATATATGTGATTCTAACACATAGAAGACAATGACAAATTGTATCTAAAAAATTGACGAAATCAAACAATACATATTTATCTAAGCATGGCAATGAGTTGTGAAAGAATGGCGTACCCGGTGGTCTTCAAAAGAAATCTTCAACATCATCAAGATGAAAAATAGACTTTGAAAAAGTCCATGTTGAGAGAAAAACCAAGATTGCCTCAAGGAATGTTTGTCTAGCCATTTGATCTCCATTGTCCTTTTGGTCCAAAGTTATTTGGTCCAAACATGTTTAACATTTGACTCGGGTGCATGAAAGGTGGTAGAATGCCCCAAGGATTGTAGCTTTGTTGGTAGTTCCACATTTGATTACTATTGTTATTATAGTTTTGTCTATTTTGATTTCTTCTTGGTTGAGGTGTTTTAGACCTAGGATGAGAATTATTTGGTTTTCTAGGTGGTGGAGTTTTAGATCTTATTTTGGGTTTAGACAATCCTACTTCGGTCTTTAAAGACGGTTTATAAAAATCTTTAACTTCTTCATCATTGGCAAGAGGTATTTTCTTATCATTAATAAGTATATACTTAGGATTAGATTCTAAAGGTTTTTGTTTGTTGAGTTCACTTTCAAATTTTACATTTTTAGTCTTGCTTGTTGAAGCCTCATTTGAATTAAATCCTAAGCCGGTTTTGTCTCCGGACGTTCTTTGAATACTTATTATTTTACTAAGTGATTGACTACTATTTTCAAATTTGACAAGTTTGCGAATTTCTTTCCTAAGCATTTCGTTTTCACCTTTAAGCTCTTGACATGATTTACATTCTTCAAAAATTTCTTTACCTTTTTCTAGTTGATGTATTTTAATTTTTAATTCAAGTACTTCATTTTCTAATTGATTGTTAATGTATTTTAGTGATTTGTTTTTGGTCATTACTAGTTGTCCTAGTTTGCATAGTTTAATATATTCATTATCTAGATCTTTTTCATCTAATGATATACTTTCATCACTAAAATATTCGGTTTCGGAACGTACCTCATTTGGTGTATTCGCCATGAGACATTTTTCTTCCTTTGTCATTTCATTCTCATCATCATCACTATCACTCCAAGCACCTCCAACAAATGCTCTTTGATTTTGATCTCTTGTCATCATTGGACATTTTCCAATAAGGTGATTTGGATCTCCGCACTTGAAACACTTTCTTTCAATCTTGTTGTTCTTGTCATCTTTACTCTTTTGAAATGTTTTCTTTTCGTCGTACGGTTGTCTTACGAATCTTCCTCGCCTTTTGAAGAATTTCTTGAAATCTCTTACGGCCATGGCGTATTCTTCGTCATCACTTTCGGAAGATGAGCAATCTTCGATACTAGATTCCTTTCTAGCTTTTAAGGCGATCGACTTGCTTTGCTCTCGTTTTTCCTTGACCATTTCGGAGTCCTTTTTAATGATGACTTCGTAGACTTTTAGATTTCCAATTAATTCGTCAAGTTGCAAAGTTGACAAATTCTTCGATTCTTCAATAGCCGTCACTTTAGCTCGCCATTTTGGATGAAGAGCCCTAAGAAACTTCCTAACAAAATTCTTACTAGAAAAATTCTCATCAAGTGCTTTTAAACTTGTGATGATAGTGTTAAATCTAGCAAAAGCATTGTCAATTGATTCCTCTTCCGGAATCGTGAATTGCTGGTATTGTTGAACAAGTAGATCTATCTTATTATCTTTGACTTGACTATTACCTTGGTGAGTTATTAGTAAAGAGTTCCAAATTTCTTTTGCGGTTTCACACATAAAGATCCTTTCGTACTCTTTACGTGGTAGCGCATTATAAATAACCATTTTTGCTTCATTATTTTTAGCAAGTTTTCTTTTTAAATCATCATTTTGTTTTTCAAAAGGTACTATTTCATCTTTCTTTGTTTCCGGATTATTTTGAATAGGTAAAAAATCACCATTAGTAATAACATGCCAAAGATCTAGATCTTTTGACTTCACATAAGTTTCGAATCGATTTTTCTAATATAAAAATCCATCACTTTCAAATAGTGGTGGTCTTTGCATAGATTGCCCTTCTAAATATTTTTCAGATTCCATAGATCGTTACAAGTTTTAAAATACAATATATTTTAAAAATCTTGCTCGACGTGGCTCCTGATACCAATTGTGGAAAACTAGAAGGGGGGGTTGAATAATTTTATGTCTTTTTAAATTTATTTCCAAAATATTTTGTTGGTTGTAAAAACTTTCGATTCGATCTTAAGTGAATTCAAGCAACAACCAATATGAGCAAGTCTAAACTAATATTGAAAGTATTGAAATATAATGAAGAAAAGATAGAGTTAGAAAGATCAAACCACAACACGCGAATTTATAGTGGTTCGGCTACAAGGACACCTTCCTTGCCCTACTCCACTCCCCGAGTACCACACTCGAGAGTTTTCTTCACTATGTCAACAAACTCCTTATGGTGGAGAAACCTTACACACCTTGGCTTACACAAGTTAACGACACTAAGCTAAATATCGAGTTCTAATCGTAGCTAGAACCAATCTCACACCAAATATCACACCACGTGATCTTCACACCTTAATCACACCTTCACACCTTCTTCAAGACTTCACACCGTCTTCACACCTTATCAATCTTCACACCTTCTTCTATGCACAACTAAGTCACTACTACTAAACTAGTTTACAACACACCAAGATTCTACAATCAACAAGTATTCACAACACCTTAACAAATAGCTATCACTAGTACTATATGAAACTAGCTATACACAACACCACTACAATAAGATGGATGTAGAGAAGTGTTCTTCTTCTTGCACTTGAATGGATGAAGCTTTGGATCACTTGGAAACAAAGACTTATGAAATATATGATCAAAGGATTTTAGATCTAGAGAAGAGGATTGGATCAGAAAGTTTATAGTGCAAAAAGGTGAGAAAAATATGTGAAATGATCCAATATTTATAGGGCCAGAAAATACTGTTCGGGAGCGTGCCGGTCCCCTTAATTGTTGGCCGGTCCCCTTAATGATTAAGGGGGCCGCCTAGTAAAATTAAGGGGGCCGCCCTCCTGAACGTTTGAAAAGATTCTCTGGATAAAATTTGCCCTTTTTGGTTGGAAATTTGAAATCATATTTTTGTGGTTTAATAAAGCTTTACCAAAAATGATTTACAAATATATATAAAATGTTAAAATCATTTTATATAATGTTATGTATTAATGTAAAATTTCCTTTGATCATGTAATGCATAAGTTACTAAGTTTATGCATACCTTAAGTGATATAAGATGTAGAAGTAAATATTTGTCACCAAATACTTGTTTATGTCTTATTCTTGACTTAATTTGATTTAAGTTTTGTGATTATCAAAACATAGGGTTATTGAGAAATATTAATAACATTCACAAACATTATTTATATCAACATAAATAATAAACGCAAAACCCTTAAACTCACCCGTAGTTTTATCAAACCCAACCGGTCCCTCCTCAACTTCACCATACTCCTGAAAACACTCCAACAGCTTCTCCGCACTCATACCACTAGTCACATTCTCAACATAAACTATCCTAGCCAAAAAACTAGTACTATTCGCAAGCATACTAAAACACATTCTACCATCAATAACTTTACTAGGCTCCTGTAATGCTAATAAGGCACTATGTAAATGTTTATAAATAACTAAACCGTAACGATTACTTTTAGGAGTTGCCTTATTTTTTATTACCATTCCTTGTTCAAGTTCGCCGTAAGGGGCGAAAACGGACCGCAATGAAGCGGAAGTTGTTTTTAAGTGAAGGCCGATTACGTATAGTTTACGTTGTGTTACATCGATGTCCGCGCATGCGCGGACATCGTCGAGAACGTCAG
>JARVZY010000472.1:0-64746 GCA_030686995.1 Artemisia argyi
AAATCTTTGACAGTGAAGAACCTAAAGATTCAAAATGCACAAAAAATGCAAATTTCTTTCGACCATTGTGAGGATGTCCAAGTTTCAAAGCTTCAAGTGACTGCACCTGAAGATAGCCCAAATACTGACGGAATTCATATCACTCACACCCAAAATATCACTTTATCTGACTGTACCATAGGCACAGGTTCTTTTCATTTGCTTAGTTTTTGAAAAATATTGTTAAAAGTTCTATACTAGACTAGATATGAGCTACCAATAGTAGTTGACAGGTTAGATTTGTCCCTAGAGATGCCTACACTGAAGTTAATTAGAGAAATAAAACTTGAGTTTAGGTTTTGTATGACCTTTTTCCATTTCCAATGAAGGAGATGATTGCATTTCGATTGAGACCGGATCATCAAATGTTCAAGCCACTGGTATAACGTGCGGACCTGGCCATGGGATTAGGTATGTCATATCTTCATTTATTTCTTTGAAATATGCAGTGCGCCCATGCTTGAAAAAGAAGGTTACTTAAACGTGTTACATAATGGGTCAAAGTGGAAACATTTTTAGGAATTATACATACTGTTGGGTTAGCTTTGTTGTCTGATGTTTTGTTTTCTCTATATTTTTCTAGGTTTCAAAATATACAAGCTAGATCAGTTCTCATGTGTAATATTTAAGATTGTCATAAAATCAATAAATTACTGAGGTTGTAAACAATTGATTAAATAATGGGTGATTCTAACCTATTTGACTTGTTCCTTCTTGACTAAGCTATCATATAAGTTTGATGATTATGAGCAACAATAAGCAAAGTTGGCTCATTTTTCCAATGGTAGATAAGATAACATATCTATTTATGACTTGTTTACTTATTAATTCAATGACTTTTAAATAGTTTTTCTCATTTGATATGCATACTGATAATAGGATGGTTGCTGAAATGCATACTAATAATTATATGTTTGCTTATTGATTCAGTATCGGTAGCCTTGGTGACAACAACTCAGAAGCTTATGTTTCAGATATCACGGTAGATGGCGCAAAACTTACCGGAACAACAAATGGTCTTAGAATTAAAACTTGGCAGGTAAGTAGGTAAATCAATACGCGATTTCGAGTTATAACAAACAAACTTAACAAGCCACTTTTGACATTTAATAAAAAAAAAGGTTCCATCCGTATCTCTAATTATCAATAGATTCGAAAAACATATTTGGTAAAGTGAAACTTTTCTCGTTCACATACATAGATGCATATGTAGTACTAATGTATTAGGCAATGGAAGATATCGACATATACAAACTTATGACACATCAGATGGAATTTTCCTTCTTTGCAAGCAATTTTTTGTTTGAAAAAGAAGAATTGTTATAATTACAACGTCATTAACGTGTCCTTTGTTACAATTGCAGGGTGGATCAGGAAACGCAACCAATATTAATTTTAAAAATATCAAGATGAAGAATGTGAAGAACCCTATCATAATAGACCAACAGTACTGTGATCAAGATGAACCTTGCAAAGAAGAGGTCATAATATTTGAAAATTTCTTGAAATAACTTGTTTAAGCAAATACATAACAGTCATTAGATTTACAGCCAATTTATATGATAACATAAATATCAAAGTCAAATAATATTAGAGATGTCACACTATCCAAACATATTATATTTAAGAGTGTCATATGTTTGTCTAACTTCTTTTGTATGCTTTGTTATAACAATTGAAATGGTTTGCAGAGCTCGGCTGTCGAAATAAAAGATGTGACTTACCAAAGTATTACTGGAACTAGCGCAAATGAAGAGGCAATAACATTCGACTGCAGCAAAGGCCATCCATGTCAAGGAATTGTGTTGCAAGATATCGACATTAGTATGGAGGGTGGTGGTGAAGCTAAGGCCAATTGCACCAATGCCGAGGTAACTCTTAAAGGAAAGGTTAAGCCACAATGCCCGAAAAACATTATTCAAGATCAACCAGGATATGAGGCATACATATAGTTATCATAGCTTAGTAATTTGTATGCAAAATAAAGATGTGGTAGTGATAGTTGTATATATATATATATATATATATATATCACAGTAATAAGTAATAACCATTGATACTCTGTTGAGTTTAGAGTAGTCATCTACTGCTAAATTTATAATCATAGTTGAATAGCGTATAATTTCACCAATCACTTGGACGAGACCCGAGAGGTTATGTGCTAAATTTATAATCATAGTTGAATAGCGTATAATTTCACAGTAATAACCATTGATACTCTTTTGAGTTTAGAGTAGTCATCTACTGCTAAATTTATAATCATAGTTGAATAGCGTATAATTTCACCAATCACTTGGACGAGACCCGAGAAGTTATGTGCTAAATTTATAATCATAGTTGAATAGCGTATAATTTCACAGTAATAACCATTGATACTCTGTTGAGTTTAGAGTAGTCATCTACTGCTAAATTTATAATCATAGTTGAATAGCGTATAATTTCACCAATCACTTGGACGAGACCCGAGAAGTTATGTGCTAAATTTATAATCATAGTTGAATAGCGTATAATTTCACAGTAATAACCATTGATACTCTGTTGAGTTTAGAGTAGTCATCTACTGCTAAATTTATAATCATAGTTGAATAGCGTATAATTTCACCAATCACTTGGACGAGACCCGAGAAGTTATGTGCTAAATTTATAATCATAGTTGAATAGCGTATAATTTCACAGTAATAACCATTGATACTTTGTTGAGTTCAGAGAAGCATCTACTGCTAAATTTATAATCATAGTTGAATAGCGTATAATTTCACCAATCACTTGGACGAGACCCGAGAGGTTATGTGCAAATATGTTTGCAAACGACATTTAGTAAAATGTTATAGCTAGATAGCGAAATTCGGAAATTTGTAGTGACGATTCCTACTACTTACATTGTTGGATGAACAGGTGCAGACCTAGGATGGTTACCGTGAACCACATGAATTTTTTTGTTTAGTACTAACATTTCATTAAATATTTCAATGCTTATTAATGCGACTTATTCAATAGCTTGTGTTACACGTAATGCTTATTTTACGAAAAATGCACCAGACTAGTTTTAGTTAGGGAAAGTTTGTTATGGTTGTTTTAAGTGGTGGTTGAGTTTGTTACGGCGGCTGGAGTTTGTTAAGGCCACCGGATACATTTCATAAACTGAATTGAGAGGGAAAGTTTATTGATAGTGTGTGTCAAAATGAATTACAAACAATGAAATGAAAGGGTACATCTATTTATAGTTTTATACTAAAGGGTACATCTATTTATAGTTTTATACTAAGCTACTGACTAACTTACCAATGGGCTTGTGGTCCACTGGGCATGTCTTATTCAGTTAAGCGTGCCTAGTGGAGAGTAGTACCGGTTTGGGTGACCAAACCGGGAAGTCCTCCCTTGTGGACCACTGCCCTGTCGGTACGATTTCAAAGTCCTTCAATGAAGGTTTCAACCCACCAGGGTTCAAATCTGGAGAAGGCAAGGTTTACTTCAATTTAAGTGTCGTGCCTTCGGGCGGCTTAAGTTGAAGATTTTCCCCCCATCAGGTTTCAAATTGGACATAAATTTCCCTTGAAAGAAAGTAACCGTTAAAAAAAAGCTACTAACTAACTTTCAAAGTAAAGCTATAACTAACTAAACTGATACAAATATCTTTGATGATGTGTGAAATGCGGTGAGATGGCATTATGGCTGTTGACTTTGACTTTCCATATTGAATTAATTGCTTTTGTAGTAGCCATTGGTTCCATTAGAGCACAAGGTGTAGTCAAAGAAGGAAGTCTCGCCGTCCGACGTAGAAGAGGCAACGGCGAGCCGTTCCTCTTCACTAAACCAAACGAGCTTTGCCGTTCTTCCTCGTTGCGTTCCTCGCCGTCTGCACGAAGAGGCTGAGTTTTGACATCCCATTTTTTTTCCCTTTGAATATTAGTCGTAAAATTTGATGTGGGACCATAATGAAGAAGTTGAGGTTTGTTGTTTGGTGATGAGGGGATTTGTTGTGAAGAGTTGAAGTTGAGGTGTTGGGTGATGTGGCACATGTGGAGCCCGAATGAAAAGGCAAACCTTGCCATCTACACCTTGTGCTCTTAAGAACATAATCATAGTTTATGTTAGAAACCTTTTAATATGCCAAATTATTTTTTATGTTATTTTTAAATTTTAAGTTGGTTATATAGAGTGATAATTTACGTGTAGATGATGGTTTATGAATATGGTGAGAAACACAATAATGTCTCGCTTCATTTAGAGATCGACTAAAACTACCGATGTCACATCTCTATTACAACATATTATCATCAACGACTATGGTTTCATCTCTCTTTGATATCACTGCGTTACACGAGCATGCGACTAATATGTCCATTGAACCCTCTGATTAAGGTGTCGCGTCCATGGAGTGTGGCATCATAACAATTAAAGGCATTTAACCTCATACTCCCTCCGTCCCAATTTATAAGTCCATTTTCTTATTTTTGGTTGTCCCAAATCACTTGTCCATTTTCCTATTTCAACCAATCAAATAACACTTTAGTGGAGAGAGAAGATATTTGATTGGTAAATAAATTAGTTAGTGGTAATTTATTAAACTTTGTGCAAAGTCAAAACGGACTTATAATTTAAGACGGAAGGAGTATTAATCTTATATTCAGAATCCTGTATATAAGAGTATTTAGACCTCTATAGAGGTTTATAATTGATCAAAGACATTAATGTTTAAACCTTTTGATTGTATAAACCTATTTTCACAAGTCATAAACTTCTTAGAGCTTTAAGATAGCATATCAATATTAGTGGCTCAAGCCCACTAACTACACACTCGAATCAAGTGCATCTACTCAAAATTCATGAGTCAACCCATGACGAGAATCATGTAAACCCAGGTGAGCTAGACCTGGTAGCATCTCTCAAGCTGCATAGCACATGCGCATGAAACAATTGTCCCCAATTGTCACTAATGGTTAAAATGTACGAATATGACATAGAACAGTAGGAGACACACGACCAACATTAGAGAAAGCAGAGTACTCTCCTGTACGAGCAAGGAAGACAGGCCACCTGTCCTCCTAGTCTGCTCTTCAGATGATCAACATCTGGGTCTCTCGCAACCGTTGATCATCCCTCAAAGGTTTATCTCTAAACCCTACTCGCCTCTCTAAAAATAGAAGGCTTCACACATAGCTTCATAAGTTTCACACACTTAGGCAAATACTTTCTCACACGCAGTCTCAAATGGCCTTTGTTTAAGTTTTACCCGAGTTTCTTGATCTCAATCATTCTCATCGGGTCTTTACCGCAACACGGGAAACCAAACAACAAAACCATCTCAACCCATCTCTTAATACCAATTTACATACCATATGTAAACATGATAAGGATTTATTTGGTAAATTTTTAAGGGGTCATTTAAGCCTAAAATCGTATTACTATGATCAAATATTGCCTTAAATCGTTTCTTTTTGCATTTCATGTACTTGGGACAAAAAATCTGGAAATCGGCACTTTTTGACGTATTTTGACAAAAAAGTGAAGAAAACGATGAAGTCGCGGAAAACCTGTTAGACATGGGTCGCGTGACACCGTCACTTGTTGATTATGCTGGATTTTTGGTTCAAGTTTAACAAGAGACGCCTCAGACAAAATCTGAAGACCTACAACCTGCCGGCGTCAAGTGTTGAATGAAGATGAAAGTCACGTGAAAGTACAACAAGAGACGGCCCAGACACTCTACAAGAGGACACCGTCAGACATAACGTGACGGCGTCAGAGGTTACAAGGTGATGCCGTCATATTGGTGACTTGCACAAGACGAAACCCTAATCGCAGCGAGCTGACGGCGTCAGGACCCATAAGCTAACGCCGTCAGAGTTAAAATCCTATATATACTTTCGCATGTTTTCATTAATTCGTGTAACATCTTGGAGTAGGGTTTTAAGAACGAATTTGGCAGCTTTTGTAGGGGGTTTTCAGCCTCTAAAACCTATGTTTCATTGAAGATAAATTATTCGTTTAATCATTCAATATGTCTATGTGTTGTTTGATTACTTGTTTTCTTCTCTTCTCTTTAACATGCTAGCTTAAGTTTATTTGTGTTTGCTTAGATCTAATAAAACCTAGTTGTTGAACATTGATTTGTCGTCTCTTGTTTAGCTAATTTCTTGGCGTTAGGTTAAGAAAACTGGCTGACCTCTTATATGTAACTAGCTTGAACGTCTTAGAAACGCAACCGTAGAGTACACTATTGGTTTTTCTCGTTATATTTATTGCGTGAATTGCGGCTTGTAGATCCTAAGAAACTTAATAGACTTTAAGGTTTTTAGGGAAGACTAAGATTTTCATAGAGTTGGGGACTTCGGCACCTCCCCACGACCAATATTAAGGAATACAGCGCTTCAACTAAAACAAGAACGTGACAATTCGACAGATCAATAGAAGATAACTAGAGAGTAATTAAATCTAAGTGAACACGCCTTTCCCTATCATAAGAAGTCACCAATTGTACTTTTCTCATTCATTTTTATTTAATTTAGTTATAATTAGTTTTTGGGTTAGTTGACTAACAACTAATTCCGCCCACTCTTCTAAGAAAACCGAGATTTTTACCTGCTTTCAAAAAATATAAAAAAAAATTACAAAAAGAATCATCTCTCACCTCTAGACCTATCTCGTCATACATCTTAACCTAACGACACTATTCCTCTAGAGAACGATCAATCCCCCGGAATTATCTATACTATACTATAGCAATTAGATATACTGCCTAGAGGATTGTAAAACTTCCTTGTGAAGGTTTGCAACCCTCGCATCAAAACACTTTATAAACATCACATATACCTCAAATGCATTAAATTGTGAAGAGGTTCAAGATATTCGACATTTTCATGTCAAGTAAGAATGAAATATGTTTCTACTATAGTTTGCAAAAGTATAAACCTCTTCACCATATTAGAAACATATTTATATATGCTCTACTATGTCAAAAATTGCAATCTTATATTCAGAATCATGTATATAAATGTATAATATGTCATAAATTGCGTAAAAAAAACATATACGTATACAGTGTCATAAATATACAACTAGCTAGTGCTGAAAGACAAGCATAATCTTAAAAAAAAAAACTGGTTTTTAACCTCGTGTATACAAGATGTTATTAAATAAGATTTTTGTATAAAGTTATCTAAACTCTTTTATACTTATATAGTCATAATACTCGTGCACGCGCGGATTTCTTACATAAAATTTTCATTATGTATTAATATCGATTAATAATTTATATATATTTTTGTTGGAAAAAAGATTTGACTTTGTTAAACTAACATGATGTTGAGGTTAATCTTATTTAAATATAACTACTGATATCATGTTCTAGACATTATGCGTGATTAATAACACGTAATGACCCTTGAAAAAATGTGTGTCACTGCTATATGTACAATCTCGTGTATTTATTTTCATCTCACAATAATCCGTAGGACGGTGCCTTCATTTTGATATTTATATTCCTCTTATGATTTTAGTCATATTTAATTTTTAGACCTGTGTACGCGCGAGTTAAACTTATAAAAATGAATAACATGAGTCGTTATTGAACGCAAATAGTAAAAATAAATAAATAAAATAAATAAATAAATAAATAAATAAATTCTCGGATATCTTTACTCAATCTTATAATGAGGAACAAAATGAGTCGTTCGTATGTATGAGTACAATCTCGTGTAATCATTTACATACTACAATAACTCGTGCTTTCATTTTGATATTTATAATTCCGTTCATATACATTTACTTAATATATAAAGATATAATATTTATACTCAGCTTGTTTTTTTTAATATAAAGTCTAGGAGGTATTTGTTACATTTATAAAGTTGTTAAAAATGAAAACTGATAAGTTTCCTTTAGGTTCATATAATTTATTTAAAATTTAACAACTAAAATTTTATTAATTACTTGATTTTTTTACAAATTTGGCATATGCTTTTTAATACATATTTATTTTGTTAGATGAATTTTAGATGAGTATGATCAAATTTAATCCAATTTTGACTTTTATTGGCCAGTCAGGAGGCTTGATTTCAAAAGTAAGCCCTCACAAAATCAAGCTCTTCTATTGGTCTAGATAAAATCCTCTTACAGAATTGATTTTTCATTTTGTGTGTTCTCTTATTATATAAAATATAAAGATTGTAAGCAATTGAACAATTGTGATCATAACTTCATAAGTATTGAGATGATCAAATATAAAACATGATTATGTATATTTAAAAAAAATGCGAGCTAATTAAGAAAAACGTGAAACGGGTCATGACCAGAAAAAAATACAAAAAGTCTCAAAGTCAAATCATGTTTAGTGCAGTTAAATTCCAAAGTAACTATGCTAACCTCCTCAAAAACACGGGGTGGGGGGGGGGGGGGGGGTATCTGGTTTGGGTATGTGACGAAAGACTCAAACCCCATCAATTAATAGGCAAAAATGTCAAAAATCAAATGATAAATGAAACAAAGTATAATGAAAATTGTGGTGATGTCTCATGGTAATCCTATAACTGAAAATTTTAATGGACACAATTAAATAGACAATCTAATGCCCACATAAACTGTTGAAATTTATTAACCATAACAATTATATATATATATATATATATATATATATATATATATATATATATATAATACATAACATCATCAAAGCATGCAGCGGAAGTAAAAATCAAATACTTGTAATAAATTAACCGAATTAAAAGAATATGCGTACCTTAGTGATTTCTAGCAAAACAAGAAATCAATAAATCTAGAACAAGTAAAATCCTAATTTAGGGTTTATGTAGAGGTGTCAATTTGTGCCCGAAATGAAAAAAAAAATGGACTAATTTTGACTACTTTGTAAAAGACATGGGCACATTTAGCTCCTCCTTTTTTTGAAATGGGCATATTTAACCCATTGAAAAATCAAATGGGCACTATCGGGCATATATTTTCTCTTAATTGGAGAACATTATAATCGTTTTTAAAGAAAAACTTATATATATAATATATTTAATTTTTTAAATATAAATGAAGTATTACGTTTAATAAATTTATTTTGTTATTTTTGATCTTCTATAAAGCGATTTGTATAACATGTGCCTGTTTGGCCCGTGCCCATTTAGCCCGTACCCGTTCTAGCCCATGCCCGTGCCCGCCCGGCCCGCCCGTTTTGCCACCTCTAGGTTTATGAAATTCGACTAGTCACCAAAGTCGAATGGGAAATTCACAAACAAAAGTATGTTAGTCCTTCGTTCTTGTACACACGTATTACTAATATTTCAATAAGAAAAACTAGGTTCTTGATTCACAAACAAACCAAACACTTATGTTTGAGCTTAGAAAATCTAGTAGGAACCTTATAATACTATGGTTTGCAAAAGTATAAACATCTTCATCATATTATAAACCTATTTATAAACCACTATATTGGATGCTCTCTAATATGTCATAAATTGCAATCTTATATTCAGAATCATGTATATAAATATATAATATGTCATAAATTACGTCAAAAACATTTTTTTTTTTGAACGGTTACTTTCTTTCAAGGGAAATCCATGTCCAATTTGAAACCCGATGGGGGGAAAACCTTCAACTTAAGCCGCCCGAAGGCACGACACTTAAATTGAAGTAAACCCTGCCTTCTCCAGATTCGAACCCTGATGGGTTGAAACCTTCATTGAAGGACTTTGAAATCGTACCGACAGGGCAGTGGTCCACAAGGGAGGACTTCCCGGTTTGGTCACCCAAACAGGTACTACTCTCCACTAGACACGCTTAACTGAATAAGACATGCCCAGTGGACCACAAGCCCATTGGTACGTCAAAAACATATAAGTATACAGTGTCATAAATATACAATTAGTGCAGGAAAGACAGGCATTTGATCTTAAAAATTAATTGTTTTTAACCTCATGTATACACAGTGTTACTAAATAAGATTTTTGTATAAAGTTATCTAAAAAAAATTTATACTTATATAATCATAATACTCGTACATGCGTGAATTTTTTTACATAAAATTTTCAATATGTATTAATATCGATTAATATTTTATAGTTATTTTTGTTGGTCGAAAGATTTGACTTTGTTTAACTGACATCATGTTAGGTTAATCTTATTTAAATATAAACTATTGATATGATATTCTAGACATTATGTATGATTAATAGCACGTAATGACCATTGAAAAAATATGTGTCATTGCTATATGTATAATCTCGTGTATATATTTCATCTCACAGTAACCTGTGAGACGGTGCCTTCATTTTGATATTTATATTCCTCTTAAGATTTTAGTCGTATTTTATTTTTAGACCCGTGTATGCATGAGTTAAACTTATAAAGAGGAATACTAGGGTCGTTATTGAACGTGAATAGTAAAAAAAAAAAAACTCTTTCGGATATCCTTATGTAATCTCATAATGAGGAATAGCATGAGTCGTTCGTATATGCACAAGTTTGTGTAATCATTTACATATCATAGTAACTCGTGCTTTCATTTTGATATATATAATTCCATTCATATGCATTATTTCAATATATAAAGATATAATATTTATACTCCGTATTTTTTTTAATCTAAATTTTAAGAGGTATTTGTTAAATTTATAAAGTTGTTAAAAAACATAAAACTGATAAGTTTACTTAAGTCCATATAATTTATTTAAAATTCAACAACTAAAGTTTAATTAACTACTCTGTGGAAAACTAGAAGAGGGGGTGGGGGGGTGGGGGGGAGGGGTTGAATAGTTTCACGTATTTTTCGTTTTATTAAAGTTTGCTTCACAAAGAGATGTTCGAGTTTATAAAAACTTTGATTCAAAAATATAGATTTGAGTTTGTTCACTATAGTTGTTTAAACACCATTAAGTAAAGTTGTTGAGTGAAAACTACAAAGTTGTTTATCACTCACACACACACACACACACACACACACACACACACACACACACACACACACACACACATATATATATATATATATATATATATATATATATATATATATATATATATATATATATTATGAGAAGGGTAGGAAGGATTGTGGGAGTGACACATGTCACCCCCACCCACCCCCCTCCCCCCGGAAAAAAAAATCCTGCCAAAATTACTACATCACGGTTATAAAGTTACTGCATCACATTTATAACTGTGATGCAGTAACTTTTTATACTGCATCACATTTATAAAGTTACTGCATCACATTTATGATGCAGTAAAATCATAATTGTGATGCAGTAACCGTGATGCAGTAATAGTGAGGTAGGAAACGTGATGCAGTAACCGAGATACAGTAAAATCATAAGTGTGATGCATTAAAATCATAACTGTGATGCGGTAACCGTGATGCAATAACAGTGAGGTAGGAAACGTGATGCAGTAACCGAGATGCAGTAAAATCATAAGTGTGATGCAGTAACCGTGATGCAGTAAATTTTGGCGGGAAAATTTTTATTTTTTTTGCCCAAAAAAAATTTTCTTTTTGGCGGGAAAAAATATTTTTTTTCGGGGGTGAGGGTGGGCGGGGGTAGGGTGGGGTGACACATGTCACTCCCACAATCCCTACCCTATATATATATATATATATATATATATATATATATATATATATATATATATATATATATATATATATATATATATATAATATATGGAAGGGATTCGGTACATTTTTGGATTTTAGTGCGGATGTACGGACGAATCTCAGCCCTCCATCTAGTCAACCATCTGAAAAAAGCGGAGTGGCATTATCGTAAATCTCATGACTTTTTTAAAAATCGTTAATATCACAGTAGATTTTTTTTATTGAAAAAAATTCAAAAAAATTAAAAAAAATAAAGAGAACAACAAATAATTATAAATCGCATAAAAAAATTTCAAAAAAAATCATTTTCATCGTTAAAGGTATTGTGATATTAGCGTATGATTTTGACTTTTTTACAAAAGTCAAGATCTGATCTTGACAACAGATCTTAACTTTTGTAAAAAAGTCAAAATCAGATTATGATATCACATAAACTTTTTTTTAATAAAAAATTTAATATCACAATAACTTTTTTAATATCATAAAAACTTTTTCTTAATAAAAATTGTTAATATCGCCGTAACTATCATGTTTTCCTAATATCAAAGTTAATTTTTTTTAATATCACCGTAACTTTTTCTTAATATCGTAATAAAAAAAACAGTGATATTAAGTTTTTTTTACTAATATCGCCGTAACTTTTTAAGTAAAATCGTTAATATCACTGTAAGACTCATAATATCCTAAATATCATCGTAGCACTCATAATCAAAAACAAAAAAACTACTCAGAAAAATCTAAAAAAATAAAAAAATAAATAAAGAACACAACAATAGTAAGGATCGCTCAAAAGGAAAAAAAAATTTAAAAAATCGTTTGAATGGTGATTTGGTACCGTGATAGTTGCGTATATCTTGACTTTTTAACAAAAAGTCAAGATCAGATCTGGAATGGACGGCCTAGATCTATCCGCACGTCCGCACTAAAACAAAACATCCGCACGTGATCCTTTGCTTATATATATATATATATATATATATATATATATATATATATATATATATATATATATATATATATATATATATATATATCCTTTTAGTTTGGTTTAAATAAGTTTAGTGTTGTGAGTGGAACTTAATTTGATCTTTATGTGAAATCAATATATGCACAATATAAGCAATTATAACTATATGCAATATGTAAGTAAGTAAGTAAGCAAGTAAAGAGTGAGAGATGGAAAGATCAAACCGAGAGACAAAGGATTTATAGTGGTTCGGCTACAAGGACACCTTCCTTGCCCTACTCCACTCCCCGAGCACCGAACTCGAGAGTTTTTTTCACTAAATCAATATGCTCCCTTATGGTGGAGAAAATCGTACACACCTTAGCTTACACCAGTTTAACGACACAAAGCTAAATGTCGATTTCTAATCCTAGATAGAACCAATCTCACAACTTCTTCACACCCCTTTATTTCTTCTACACTTCTTCACAACACTTATGTCTTCACACCTTCACAACTTCTATCTTTTCACTACTTCAAATCTAATGCTTCTTTACAACTTCCAAACCTCTATGTCTTCACAACTTCAATACTTCTACGCCATTACTTGAGGGCTTTAATCTATGAACCGCAACAAGGCTTCTTCTGCTATAAAAGCTTCTATGTCTTCACTACTCTAAGGCTTCAACGTCTTTGCTACTTCAAGGTTTCTACACAACGATACGGCTTCTATATCTTTACTACTCACCACCACTTCAAAGTATTATAACTTCTTATACTTCCTACCACTATTCCTAACCACCTCTACTTCGTCACTTCTTGTACCACTTTACACCTTCAACAAGTCTAAATCTAACTAACTAATATGCACACCTTATACACCAAATAATGAATGATTTACAAGATGAAATGAACAAACAACTTAGGTAGCAAGATGATACTAAGTTGTAATACTTCTAGTCTTGAATGATAGAAGTATTCTTCTCTTTGCACTTGAGTGTTGAGGCTTGAATCACTTTGAAACAAAGATTAATGTATATATGATCAAAGGATTATAGAAGATAGAAATGGGGTTTTAGATCAGAATGCTTAGAGTGCAAAAAGGTGAGAAAAATCAGTGGAATGAACCAGTATTTAAAGGCAGAGCAAGGGGGATCAGGAGCGTGGCGGTCCCCTTAATTAGGGGCCGGTCCCCTTAATTATTAAGGGGGCCGCCCCTCCAGAACGTTGCCCAGCTTTGTCCTTTTGTGGGGAAGGTTTTTCTGGATTAGATTTGCCATTTTTTGTTGAAAATTTGAATTCATATTTATAATGAATTAAACATATTCTTTTAATTCCAAAAATGTTTTTTATAAAAGATATAAGATGTTTTGTGACATTTTATAAAAATCTAATGATTAATAAAAATGTTCCTTTGATCTTATAATGCATTAGACACTTTGTTTATTCATACCTTAAGTGATTAGATGGTAAACGTGAGCATTTACTACTAAATACTTATTTACGTCATGATCTTTGGTTTAATGAGTTTTCGTTTTGTGATTATCAAAACATAGAGACATCGAAAGATATGAATAACATTTTTAGGCATTTATTTATATCAACAATCTCCCCATTTTTTATGATTACAAAACCTAAACTCATTAAATCCAAAAATTAATTTTTAGATAAGTATTTAGTGAGTTTATATTCACTTCTTCCCCTTTTTGTAGAATCAAAAAGGTTTGAGCCGATAAGTTGAGAGCTCCCCCTTGATGTATGCTCCCCCTCGTTTGAGGACACCAAGGGTTCGAGCTATGAAATACTCGCAAGAAAAATATTAGAAGCACAAGCAAATATATATAGCATAAAAACAACTAATAATAAGCATGGCAAAGGAGAATTAGGAACACATATTAAAACATTCATTAATTCAAAATGATTATGTCAACCACATAATCATTGTTACATCATACATAATACTAGAATTCTAAACCAAGTAGAATATCTCATTGTGCCAATAGAGAGTGTCAACAAACTTGCTTGT
Organism: Artemisia argyi; assembly: GCA_030686995.1. NCBI lineage: Eukaryota > Viridiplantae > Streptophyta > Magnoliopsida > Asterales > Asteraceae > Artemisia > Artemisia argyi. Next base: position 14,611 of record JARVZY010000472.1, read on the forward strand.
ACCCAAAAAGGTTGAATTGTTTTATTTGAAAAATAAAAAGTATAAGCATATGGAATGCTTAGGTAAGAGTGGTAAGTGGAGATCATGTTGATGGCTTAATGGAGGTAAATATTTGGTTTCATGGATGTTGGTGAGTTTGGTGATGTTGAGCTTGGAGGAGGTGAATTTGGAGTTGAGTTTGTTGGTTGAGGGTTTTGATGTTGTTCAAGTGATGATGTTTGTTGAGATCTAGTGAGAAGATACCCAATCCAAGTAAAGTGCTCAATCAATGCAATTGTTTGTTTTTGGAGGAATATGCAACAAGGGCAATTGTTGACATGCTTCTCAATTTGGTTTATGTTGTGTGGTGATGAGGGTGAGCTAGATGGAGGTGGATTCAAATTGCGTTGAGCAAGATGTAATGCTAAAAGAGCACTAAGCTCATGTGTTTCTTTTAGCTCCTTAACGAACTTTAAGTGTTCGGAGGAAGCTGATGGTGGTGGAGCATGAATGTTGTCTTGGGTGAAGGTTTGAACATGCAACATAGGAATGACATGTGAAGTAGTAGGATGTGGTGGTGGCACTCTTAGTGGTGGAGACATGTTTGAGCTTGGGTAATCATGAAAACATGATATGGGTGGAAGAGTAGCTTCATGAGTAGATGGTGTTTTTGTTGAATGAGCAACATGTGAAGTATTGGTAATGAGGTTAGGATTGTTGTTTTGGGATTGTGCATGCTCATCACATGAAGGAGCACTAGTGAAGGCAAGAGTGGATGATTGGTTATGAGATGGATCATTTGTGTGGGTATGAGGTTTAGTTGTTGGTTGATTTGGAACAACATCACTTGAGTTGTGACAAGAGTCAAGTTTTCTCCTCCGAAGGGGTTTGACGGAGATCTTTGCAACTCTTGAAAACTTGGGTCTTTGGTTGTTGGGAGATGATGATGAGGCGAAAAATGAACCATTTTTAGGGGGTCATTTAAGCCCGGAATTGAATTTATTTGATCAAATATTGCCCTAAATCGTTCCTTTTGTGATTTTAGGCACTTTGGGAGTGAATTCTGGAAAAGGAGGCATTTTGGACGTTTTTGGAGCATAAAAGTGAAGAAAACGGCAAAGACTTAATTTTCCATGCTGGGAACAGTACCTGACGGCGTCAAGAAGGAAAATATGACGGCGTCAAGAGCAAAATCCATGACGACCCAGAGAAAACCTGAAGGCGTCAGAAGAAGGGCGTCAAAAGTTATTTTGGTGATGGCCTGAAGAAGGATTACACATGACGGCGTCAGACCCAGATCTAGGTAGTCCGAGAACTTTATTGGCGGCGAGATGACGGCGTCAGAAATTTACTCTTGACGCCGTCACCTCACAAAATCTATATATACTTTTCTATTTTTCATTTATTAAAAGAGGAACTTGTGTGGAGAATACTAGGGCCGAACCTAATAAACCCTAGGTCGTTTGTAACAGTATTTTCAAGGGTTTTCACCCCTTGAAACCTTTCATGTTCAATTAAGATAAGTCTTCTTTCAATTCATTCAATATGTCTATGTGTTGTTTGAATATATCTTGTGCTTGTCTTGATTTTAACATGCTAGGCTAGATCTTTCATGTGTTTGCTTAGATGTAATGAAACCTAGATGTTAATTATAGGTTGATTGCTTGTTTATAGTTGTAATGGATGAATGATTTCAATGTTAGGCTTAAGAAAACTGGCAGATCTCCATTGTGTAACTTGCTTGAACGTCTTAAGAAACATGAACCGATGTGTACTAGGTTTTTATGATTGTATTTAATGCATGAGCGAATTCTAGTGATCCCATGTTAGGAGCTTCTTAGCCTGCTCGACATAAGAGTGAAGTAGGAGCTTACAGGATTGGGGAAGTAAGTACGCCACCCCATGAATGGTATTAAGGAATACAATCCGTCATCCACGCAACTGTAACAAGTAATTAACCTGTAAAAGATATCTAGGGAGTAGTGAAATCTAAGTAAACACAATTCTCCCATATATTGCTCACACCACTAGTTAATTTAGTTTATTTTCATTTTTGTTATTTTATTTTGATTGCATCTTAGTCATTGGGTTAGTTGATTAGCAACTAATTCCGCTCACTCTTCCAATACCCGAGATTTTTATTTGCTTTTCTAAAAACATAAAAATACAAAAAGAATCATCCCTCACATCTAGACCTAGTTTTTAGGCTTTCTAATCCTAGCGACACTATTTCTAAGTTGAATGATCAATCCCCCGGTACTTGTCACTATACTATACTACAACGATCAGGTACACTGCCTGGTGGGGGTTGTAAGCTTCTCGAGATCCCTTGAGAGGTAAAGCCTGGTGCAATTCCCACGCATCAAGTTTTGGCGCCGCAGCCCCGGGGAATACTTATTGTCTAGGTTAGGATTTCTTTTTATTAGGTCTACTTACTAGAATCCTTTCTAGTGAGATTTTTATTTTTATTTTTATAGGATTCCTTTAGTCTATCTTTTTCTTTGTGCCCTTTGTTTGTAAAACCATTTTCATTTGTCTTCATGGCGGATAAGATTCCATTTAGATCATTAACAATAGAGGAACAATTAGTTTACTCGGATAGATTTGCTTCCTGTTGTTCCAATGAATTTTTAAGTGATCTTAGCTATATACAAGAGGAGATGGGTGTAAAGTTTGATAGGTTTGATGAGTTATGCGCATGTGTGGCCTATATTAAACAATCACTTTTAGGATCAATTCCTTTTTGTAAGACCCTTTGGAAAAATTTTGAGGAAAGCCTCCTAACCATGAACCATGAGTTCAATGAATTGATGGGTTTGTATACATCACAACTTGAGGAAACAATTAAGGAGGATTTAGCCGAACATGATCATATTGAGCAAAAAGATGAATCCTTTAGGCAAATTGAATATTGTAAGCAAGTGATTGAAGAAGGTTCTTATGAATCAGACTTAGAACTTGAAAAGGCTAGAGAAGGATTTGAGATACTTAGGAACATGTTTAGGTTAGATTCTACTAAAACACGTGATGAGGATATAGGTGATGTTGAGAAAAGGAAGGATGAGGTAAATAACACAAACCTACAAAGTACCCCACAACTCCCACCATCACTTGAGGAATACACACCACCCGTGACTTACCCGGAAGAAGTAGAAGAGACTATAGGAGCCCCAATAGAGGTAGAACCCTTGTACCAAACACCACTAGAGGATATAGGTTTGAATACTTGTAGTGATAACCTTACTCTTAGTTCTAGGGAATTACCTAGTGTTGATGAACCGGAACCTCAATCTTCACACAACTTTCCATCCTTAGATATACATCTAGGAGACAAAAGAGGAGCCGACCCACCCATCAACCCATGTTGTCCGGGTAGTCTTAGGATAAAGGTAGTGGACTCTAAACCTTGTAGAGAGGAAGCCAATATAGGAGTGAAAAATGACCTTACATGCTTACATCACCCATTTATGATTGATCACAAGAAACATTATGGGTTTAAACAGGGTTTATTAGGTCAAGATGGATCCCCAACTAGTAATCTCTTGAAGTTGATAGAAAATGATCCCTTTCTAGGAGAAAATCTTAATCCACCCATTAACCCGATTGAATTTGGTAAGATTATGATGATAGGAGTACACCCCTTTGAGCATATAATTCATCCACCATACTTTCCTCACGAGGCATATTTTCACCCTAAGGGTGTGTATCGCTACTTCTACCCGCACTTAATCCTAAGTGTAGGGAAAACCTCCCCTATTTCCGTTAAATAAGGGTAGAGTCAGGCTCGTGACTCGAACAAAAACAAGCGCTTCTTGGGAGGCAACCCATGTTTTGTGTGATTTTTATTTTTTGTTTGATTGTTATTTGTTTCCGTATGCATGCTTTATTTTTATTGTTGGTAGATCATGTTTCAAAAATAAAATGGTGAAAATACTTTATTTTGTCGTTTGACTTAGTCTTAACTTCATCCAAAGGTATTTCGTAAAAGATAAGTGTAAGGGGAAACCCCAAATATGTTTTTAAGAAACAAAATCATTCATGATTTCCCACAATATTAAATGGACATGTATATTCGTATTTGTTAGAGTCAAATGCTTTTATCGAGTCATAATGATGTTTTGCAGGATTTTCCAGGAAGTAGGACATAAGTTTTCCAGAAATTTTCCGGAAACTTAACGTAAGAATTTCTGCAGATCACTTCTGACGGCGTCAGGAAGAAATTCCTGACGGCGTCATGTGTAAAATTCTGGAAATTTTACCAGTTTTGTTTTTCTAACGGAGTCTTAAAGTTTTTGTTGAATTTTTAGTTTTATAATCTCCAGGAGATCTGCAAACATCATTCCGCAAGCATTATATCTTATTTTGTTTTCTAGGATTTGTAGCATATATAGATTGCCGCCGATTTTACTCAAGGTTGCCTTGTTTGTTTTCTCAGGTTTAACAGGTTATATATGACAAGAAAATGATTTATATTCTGGAAGGGAAGCTTTGATTGTTCATTTTCTTGGAGGAAGATCTAACCTGGTTACCATATTATCCATACCGAGCGAATCAGGGGAGTATTTGATTTCATTCTTTTACCTGTTTTACTTTTACATTCTTTACTTGAACATTGGGGACAATGTTCATCCTAAGTGTAAGGGGAGGGTAAAATGATGATACCTTACAGATACACTTTCGCTTGAGTTTGTTTATTTGATGGTAGATGTGTAATAAAACTATGAGAAATACTTGTTAGTGCAATTTTAGCGCCAAATTTAAAATTTTTTACAACATTTAGGAGTGAAACTTTAGCCACAGCAAGCGTCTCATGGATAGGAGATTGTATGACTAGCACAAAACAGTACCATTCAGAAAAATTTTCCACCCAAATATGTGAGGTTCGCCTTTAGATTTGATAGGAAAAGCATTTACTATTAGTGCTTATGAGTGTACCGGTAGCATTTAGATTCTAGAACTTGCGTTAGTGATGCATCCCGAGACCGCTAGTGAGATTACATTCGTGTAGTAGGATTTACAACATGATAAGAGGCATTAGGATCACCCTTGTGTTAAACCCGTATCATAATTACTTGACCATTTAAGTCATATTACTTGGCTAGTAAAGTCAATTAATTTTTCCCACACCTTAGCGTTGTACTCATTTTTAGTACACGAAACCCCTAGTACACCCCTCCAAGCCTATCTTTTCGTTTCTAACTTTAAGCATCTTACTTAAAGGAAGAATTTGTTACAACCCACTTAAATGTACAACCAAATCGCCTTAGCCTTCCGTGTATGCACTCATTTTTAGTGCATTATTGTTATTTGTTTAAACTCTTAGTTAATTATCTAATTGATTACATGGTTGCTAAGTCGAGTCATATCCTTGTACATATTATTTTGGGACGATTGGGACTCATGGGTAAAGTACTTATGTTATGGAGTAATGGGGAAGAACATCATATTATTACCCCCATATGTACGTTAATCTTAAAAAGTACTCCAAGTGTTTTGATTATCTTGATTCGAGTCTTTAGATTAATTTATTGTAAAGTATGTAAAAATTCAAGTGTAAGGGGAATGTTCATTCCCTACTATGTATTATTTTGGATGGAAGGGTAAAAGTGTATGCAAAAAAAATCGAAAAATCAAGAAAAAGAAAAAAAAAATAGAAAAAGAAAAGAGAAAAAACATACGGACTACCATCCCGTTTCATTCTATGTTTATTTTATATTTTTGTTATTTTTCATTTATTAGCTTAAGTCGAGTCTAGTCTTGGCTTAGGAATGCCATATTGTACATGTAATTAACTAAGATTATTAACTCGCCACCAGTAAAGATTGCCTATATCCAACATAACCGTGTATTTCATATCCCTATACCTAACATTACAACCCTTTAAAAAGACCTCTTTGATAGTTTATCCTAGGTGCTTACGTCATGTGGTGGAGGTTTGATCCTTTCCCAAGCCTATGGTAATCTATTTTGCTATGACAGGTAGTGAGAGATGTTTTCCATTTCCATATTGTGATATTACTTTATTACACCCGAGAGATGTGAGTATCTAAACACTATTTGTGAGGTGCTAGTGTATGACCTCCGTGCTTGTCTTTGGTCTTTAGTGGAACGATTATTTGTTGTAATTACTTTTATATTAGTGTTAAATGACCCTTAACTTGTATTTTGACTAGAATAAAAGCGCATTTACTTGAGGACAAGAAAATCTCAAGTGTAAGGGTATATGATGAGGCGAAAAATGAACCGTTTTTAGGGGGTCATTTAAGCCCGGAATTGAATTTATTTGATCAAATATGGCCCTAAATCGTTCCTTTTGTGATTTTAGGTACTTTGGGAGTTAATTCTGGAAAAGGAAGCATTTTGGACGTTTTTGGAGCATAAAAGTGAAGAAAATGGCAAAGACTTAATTTTCCATGCTGGGAACAGTACCTGACGGCGTCACGAAGGAAAATATGACGGCGTCAAGAGCAAAATCTATGACGACCCAGAGAAAACCTGAAGGCGTCAGAAGAAGGGCGTCAAGAGTTATTTTGGTGATGGCCTGAAGAAGGATTACACATGACGGCGTCAGACCCAGATCTAGGCAGTCCGAGAACTTTATTGGCGGCGAGATGACGGCATCAGAAATTTACTCTTGACGCCGTCACCTCACAAAATCTATATATACTTTTCTATTTTCATTCATTAAAAGAGGAACTTGTGTGGAGAATACTAGGGCCGAACCTAATAAACCCTAGGTCGTTTGTAACAGTATTTTCAAGGGTTTTCACCCCTTGAAACCTTTCATGTTCAATTAAGATAAGTCTTCTTTCAATTCATTCAATATGTCTATGTGTTGTTTGAATATATCTTGTGCTTGTCTTGATTTTAACATGCTAGGCTAGATCTTTCATGTGTTTGCTTAGATGTAATGAAACCTAGATGTTAATTATAGGTTGATTGCTTGTTTATAGTTGTAATGGATGAATGATTTCAATGTTAGGCTTAAGAAAACTGGCAGATCTCCATTTTGTAACTTGCTTGAACGTCTTAAGAAACATGAACCAATGTGTACTAGGTTTTTATGATTGTATTTAATGCATGAGCGAATTCTAGTGATCCCATGTTAGGAGCTTCTTAGCCGGCTCGGCATAGGAGTGAAGTAGGAGCTTATAGGATTGGGGAAGTAAGTACGCCACCCCATGAATGGTATTAAGGAATATAATCCGTCATCCACGCAACTGTAACTAGTAATTAACCTGTAAAAGATATCTAGGGAGTAGTGAAATCTAAGTAAACACAATTCTCCCATATATTGCTCACACCACTAGTTAATTTAGTTTATTTTCATTTTTGTTATTTTATTTTGATTGCATCTTAGTCATTGGGTTAGTTGATTAGCAACTAATTCCGCCCACTCTTCCAATACCCGAGATTTTTTTGCTTTTCTAAAAACATAAAAATACAAAAAGAATCATCCCTCACCTCTAGACCTGGTTTTTAGGCTTTCTAATCCTAGCGACACTATTCCTAAGTTGAACGATCAATCCCCCGATACTTGTCACTATACTATACTACAACGATCAGGTACACTGCCTGGTGGGAGTTGTAAGCTTCTCGAGATCCCTTGAGAGGTAAAGTCTGGTGCAGTTCCCACGCATCAGATGACATGTTTGGATGGATGAGCATTTATGATGAAGTGAAGGTATTTATAATGTAGGAAAAATGTGGTTTAGGAATGTAAATTTTGAGAGATAGTTTAGGACAAAATGTGTTTGTGAATTTTGGGAAGTATAGGGTGAAGTGGGTCAAAAATTGATAAAGAAAACAGGAACCCCGACCTTCACATGGCCGATCCCCTTAAATAGGGGTCGGTCCCCTTAATAATTAAGGGGGCCACCTTGTAATTTAAGGGGGCCGCCTATCTGGTGTTTTTCAGGTTACCAAAAGTGGGTTTTTGGCAGAAATTTTTAGGGAAGGTTATGTGTTTGGGTTTGGTTTTAAGTGAGTTCACTCTTTGAGGCAATATAGGATATGCTAGTCATACATATAAAACAAATTATATGCAAGGATTAAGAAAACAAGCATTTTCCTTTTAAATAGCATGCAACCTACTTATCAAACAATTACATTATATAAGTTGTGAGACAACAAATCATGTTAATATTATGATTAACTAATAAGATTAATGAACTAGTTCATTGATTTTAAGTAGTGCCTATGTGCAATAAAAGGAGAGGTATGAATGTAAGGTCATTTAGGACTTGTTGCAAGCAAGATTTATATGTGCAAACCATGATTCTCTTGAAATGACTTGGATTTGTTATGAGTGTAATGTTCACAAACGTTTATGACAAATATGAGATTTTCATAGATGGCATAAGAAAACGTTTTTATCATTATTCAACAATGCTTCAAAGTAAATTCAAGTGTATATTTGAGAGAAATAGATTGGGTCCTGCTTCATGAGATGTTGACAAAATAGATAAGGAAATTTTCCCAATCTTGATTTTGATTAAAATAAAGTTGTGATTGCTTATAGTCAAATATGTTATTTGAAGAAGAATGAAATAGTTATTTGAAAAATTATTTTTCAAAATGTGAGGTTTTATGCATGATATTTGATTTTTGATGGCAAGAATCACTAGTTATGGATTTATAAAGTATGTTAAAAGATATCATGTTCAAGAGAATCGGTTGAGCCCGTTGTCACATATAATCACCTTGTATGATAGCTAAAGACATGGATAAGTGATGACATAATCTAATGGGCTTAATGTAATATAATTGAGAAGGATAAAACCAATCATCTATGGATGCAAGATTAACACATATACACACCAATTTCTTCATTGTATTTAATACTAACTTATCTTAATCATTAGTTATATTATAACATATCTATTATTGCTACTAGAATGGTCATTTGTCCTAAATGATAAGTATTCTACTAGTGGTCATAGATGATTTCCAAATTCAATGATGAATAAGAAAATGGGAAATAGACCCAAAATCAAGAGGTTCAACTAAACTAATTTCAAGTATACATATATTAGTAACATTAATGATATATGAACAAGGCAACCTACAAACTTAAGCATATTTATAAACTAATTATGGCATAATTTGATATAGTGTGTTATTAATGAGTTTTTGAAAAGAAAACTTACCTCAGGTCCAGTTTTTCATTATGAGTAGGCATGTGAGTGTTGGTTAACATCTTCAATGTCTGCCCAAAGCATGACAAAGTAGCAAGGTATTAACCCAACGCTATTAAAGATCAAGGTAGCTTGATCCGAAACACGTAGTAGATCACTTCAAGCATCATGAGTCGTGTTTGTCAAAGATAATTGCGTTTGAATCCTTCATCTTGAGGTAGTAAAGAATTCATCACAAAATCAACACTCCAATAGTGAAGATCTTATCATCAATTATTTTAATAGCCGCAACTACGTCATTTTCAAATCGTGTGTAGAATGTGAATCAAGGTAATATGAATCACTAGTCTTCATATGTATGATATGAAAGTGAGCGATCCATTAAAACGTCTCTTCGTTCGTTTACTACCTAATCATGAAAAACAACTTGGTACCCAGATTCTCATGGGTCCGAGATGGTTAGTTGAGGACATCTATTGCATTTAAATGCACATGATGAGGATGTCGCCGAGGAGTACAAGAATTCATCAATAGTTTATCTTAACGAACAAACAATGACTTTCTTAACTTAAGTAATAAATAATAGATGCAAAAAATATAAATTCTAAATTTCTCTACTAGGTTTTATAAATTTTATTTGCCTTGATTTATTTGTAGAAGGATCATTTGCATAAATCCTAAGCCGGTTTTATCATTAAATGACTTTTGAATATTAAGTAGATATTTTAAAGATTTAGAGCTATTTTCAAATTTAGCTAATACTTTTGCTTTTTCATTTTCCGTTTTAATTTCATGTTTGTAGTCTTGACAATTTTTGCATTCAAGATCAATTTCAATATTACTTTCAAGTCTAGACATTTTATCTTCTAAAATTATTTCTTTTTCAAAGTTACTTCCAACGGATATTGAAGATTCATTTTTCAAAATGGTTTTTGGGTCTATGTTGCAAAAATGTTTGAATTAGTTTTCTCATTTTGAAAACTCTAATATAAATTGATCATAGCAAAAATGTTTGGTTTCGGATTGTACCTTATTTGTAGTTTTACAATCTTCACATGCTATACGATGATTATTTTCATCGTCCATGTCGCTTCATGTTTTATTTGTAGGTTCACTTAGATCTTGGCGCATGTAGTCCTTGCCATAAATACTTGTATTTTCATTTATATGAATATCTTTACAAGCCATATTTTCATCATCTTCTTCGTTCTTGTCGCTCTATGATTTATTTACACTCTTTCTTCGGATTTGGCTCATGTATTCTTCGTTATTGATACCTTCAATAATCACATTTGAACTAGTAGTACTTGTGTTTATTTCAACTAAATATTTATCTATCAAATTTTCTAGAGTGACTAATTCTTGTGCAACATCAAGTTTATCATCTTTGGTTATATATTTCCCTTGGTGAAATTTTAAGAGACATTTCCAAATATCATTTGCCGTTTTACAAAAGAATACTCTTTCATATTCAACTCTTGGCAGAGTTTTATAAATCATTAATTTAGCTTTAGTGTTTTTATCAATCTATGTTTGAAGATGATTATATTGATTTTCAAAATCCATTTTAGTTGGTTGAAGATCACCAATTGAAATGATATGCCAAAGATCAAGATCTATTGATTTCACATAATTTTCAAATTTATTTTTCCATTCAAGAAAATGATCATTTTCAAATAATGGTAGTTGTTGCGTAAATCCCCCTTCTAAATATTTTACAAATTTCATAGATCGTTACAAGTTTTAAAATACAATATATTTCAAAAATCTTGCTTGACGTGGCTCTTGATACCAATTGTGGAAAACTAGAAGGGGCGGTTGAATAGTTTTACGTCTTTTTCGTTTTATAAAAGTTTGCTTCAAAAAGAGATGTTCGAGTTTATAAAAACTTTGATTTAAAAATATAGATTTGAGTTTGTTCACTATAATTGTTTAAACACCACTAAGTAAAGTTGTTGAGTGAAAACTACAAAGTTGTTTATTACATACACACACAGACACAGACACAGACACACACACACACACACACACACACATATATATATATATATATATATATATATATATATATATATATATATATATATATATATACACACACACACACACACATATATATATATATATATATATATATATATATATATATATATATATATATATATATATATATATATATATATATATATATATATATATATATATATATATATGTATGTATATATCCTTTTAGTTTGGTTTAAATAAGTTTAGCGTTGTGAGTGAAACTTAATTTGATCTTTATGTGAAATCAATATATGCACAATATAAACAATTATAACTATATGCAATATGTAAGTAAGTAAGCAAGCAAAGAGTGAGAGATGGAAAGATCAAACTGAGAGACAAACGATTTATAGTGGTTCGGCTACAAGGACACCCTCCTTGCCCTACTCAACTCCCCGACCACCGAATTCGAGAGTTTTCTTCACTAAATCAATATGCTCCCTTATGGCGGAGAAAACCGTACACACCTTAGCTTACACCAATTTAACGACACAAAGCTAAATATCGAGTTCTAATCCTAGATAGAACTAATCTCACAACTTCAAACACACCACAACTTCTTCACACCCTTTTATTCCTTCTACACTTCTTCACAACACTTATGTCTTCACACCTTCACAACTTCTATCTTTTCACTACTTCAAATCTAATGCTTCTTCACAACTTCCAAACCTCTATGTCTTCACAACTTCAATACTTCTACGTCACTACTTGAGGGCTTTAATCTATGAACCGCAACAAGGCTTCTTCTACTATAAAAGCTTCTATGTCTTCACTACTCTAAGGCTTCAACGTCTTTGCTACTTCAAGGTTTCTACACAACGATACGGCTTCTATATCTTTACTACTCACCACCACTTCAAAGTATTATAACTTCTTATACTTCCTACCACTATTCCTAACCACCTCTACTTCGTCACTTCTTGTACCACTTAACACCTTCAACAAGTCTAAATCTAACTAACTAATATGCACACCTTATACACCAAAGAATGAACGATTTACAAGATGAAATGAACAAACAACTTAGATAGCAAGATGATACTAAGTTGTAATACTTCTAGTCTTGAATGATAGAAGTATTCTTCTCTTTGCACTTGAGTGTTGAGGCTTGAATCACTTTGAAACAAAGATTAATGTATATATGATCAAAGGATTATAGAAGGTAGAAATGGGGTTTTAGATCAGAATGTTTAGAGTGCAAAAAGGTGAGAAAAATTAGTGGAATGAACCAGTATTTAAAGGCAGAGCTGGGGGGATTAGGAGCGTGCTGGTCCCCTTAATTAGGGGTCGGTCCCCTTAATTATTAAGGGGGCCGCCTGGTTAATTAAGGGGGCCGCCCCTCCAGAACGTTGCCCAGCTTTGTCTTTTTGTGGGAAAGGTTTTTCTGGATTAGATTTGCCATTTTTGGTTGAAAATTTGAATTCATATATTTATAATGAATTAAACATATTATTTTAATTCCAAAAATGTTTTATAAAAGATATAAGATGTTTTGTGACATTTTATAAAAATCTAGTGATTAATAAAAATGTTCCTTTTATCTTATAATGCATTAGACACTTTGTTTATTCATACCTTAAGTGATTAGATGGTAAAAGTGAGCATTTACTACTAAATACTTATTTACGTCTTGATCTTTGGTTTGATGAGTTTTCGTTTTGTGATTATCAAAACATAGAGACATTGAAAGATATGAATAACGTTTTTAGGCATTTATTTATATCAACATACTCCTTTATTTTTACAAAATTAAGACATGTTTTTTTTATATACATTTTTATTTTACCAGATGAATTTTTGATGAGTTTGATCAAATTGAAGCCAATTTTGACTTTTATGGTCCAGTCACGAGGCTTGATTTCAAAAGTAAGCCCTCACAAAATCAAGCTCTTCTACTGGTCTAGATAAAATCCTCTTAGAGAATTGATTTTTCATTTTGTGTGTTCTCATATTATATGAAAGATTGTGATCATAACTTCATAAGTGTTAGAGATGATCAAATTTCATGATTATGTATATTAAAAAAATGTGAGTTAATTAAGAAAAACATGAAACTAATCACTTAACCGGAGCCATGCATAAAGCTTGTGTATCATGACCCGAAAAAAAAAATACAATAAGTCTCAAATTCGAATCATGTTTAGTGTAGTTAAATTCCGAAGTAGCTATGCTAACCTCCTCAAAAACATAGTGTGTATTAGAGAATAAGTTGGCTCAAACCCGACTTGTGGGTTGGGTCCATTAGGGTTTCAATATGTATTGCCTCTATATATATCGTATCAATAGAACGTATCTCCTACGGGTGTTTCATTGTCTAACATGGTATCGGAGCAAGTCTGATCCTTAAACCTAGGTGGCTATCTTGAGCCGCCTCCCTTAGGCCGCTCCGTCAAACCCTAATCATAAAAAGTAGCCGTCACTTTCATTCTACAAAAAAATAAAAAAAAAATTAAGGATCGTCTTGTTTGTGGTTAAATTTTGGTTGGACTAATTTAGTCAAAAGTTATGGTTGAAGAAGAAGCAGATCTACACTTGGCTATCATGCATCATGGCTGGATATACTCGGTCATGCTTACTTCTCTTATTTGGTCTCATACGCCTACTGGTTCACTCAAGCCCATTTCTAAAGTTACGCTGTTTGTTTGTGTGAATGAAGTAATGTTTTTGTAAAAAAAAAAAAAAATTTTTTTTTTTTTTTTTTTTTAATGTCGAATTCAGGGTATCAATTCCCGAGACGACTTTTGTTGGTGTCGAATCCAGGGTACCAATTCCCGAGACGACTTGTGTTGGTGTCAAATCCAGGGTATCAATTCCCGAGACGACTTTTGTTGGTGTCGAATTTGCTTTCTTCGTTTATTTTGGTTTTGGGTTATCCCGTTTTATTTTGGTTTATTGTTTTAAATTTGCTTTCTTAGTTTACTACTCTAATTCGAGCTTTCGCGATTTTGCCGCTCGAACTGCAGGAGAGTATTAAAGAATAAGTTGGCTCAAACCCGACTTGTGGGTTGGATCCATTAGGGTTTCTTTATGTATTGCCTATATATATATCGTATTAATAAAACGTATCTCCTACGGGTGTTTCATTGTCTAACAGGGTGGAGGGGGAGTTATTTGGTTTGGGTATGTGACGGAAGACTGAAATACCCTGTCAATTAGTAGGCAAAAATGTCAAAAACCAAATGATAAATGAAACAAAGTATAATGAAAATTGTGGTGTTGTCTCATGTTAATCCTACAACCGAGGCGCAAGTGCGCAATACATGTTAATCCTATAACTGATGCGCAAGTGCGCAATACATGCATTTGTATGCCTTGGTCAACCAACTAATGTAGTCTTACGTTTTTCTTATACGTAATACATGTTAAGTCGTTTGTTTGTTGAGACATCAATACATCGCCGTTCATATCGTACATATAATGTTACTACAAAGGCGAAAGTGCGCAATCTGATCTAATAATATAAGGGCTGATGTTAAACGATGGATCTTAAGCAATAAGATAGCCCAACAAGATTTTTCATCCAACCATCTTGGATTATTGCTTAGAATTGATTTATTGTTCCTAAGCAATTTGAACAACATCTTTGTTTTGCTAATTAGTAAAATCGATATCACGTTAGGAAGCAGAGGTAAAGGGTTCGATCCTTACCCCTTCTAAGGCCGGAGGTCCTTTTCTATCTTTGGTAGAACCCGAAGCAGCATCTACACTTTAGGTATAGGTAAGGCTGTCTACATCTCAACCTCTTTATACATCGTGAAAGACAATATTGGGTAACTCATCCGGTCTTAGAAGTTACTTTTACTTTTGATATCATGTTAGACTTTGGAAAATCGATTGAACTAAGGGGGTTGGCAACACACCCCTCACCTCAAATCCCTTCACTCACTTACACCCAATCCCCTTATGCCACATCACTCTCCCACTTTCTCTTTCACTCGCTCACTTTTTATTGGCATCATGCCCCTCACCCTTCACTTATCACAAACAATAAATGAATTAACTCTCCAACGTTCACTTTTTTCCTTCTTTCCATGCGATAAACTTCCCCGAGTTTTGGCTTGCCGTGCGGTAGGAAGGCACCGGCGACGGTGTTCTCGCAGGGGAAGCCTGCCGTGCCGTGCCTCCCCGCATGCACTGCCAACCCCCTAATACTTGGATTCACAATTTTTTGATTTAGGGACACCCACGTATTGTTAGATTAGAAGCACGTGGCTCAACAAAAATACATGAAAATCATGCTCATAATTAATTAATTACCATTCAAAATTTCAAACAAATAGACCTATCAACTATGTTTTACAACAATTATTTTCAAATGTTTCCAGAAAGAGTAGGCATAAAGAATAACAAGCAACTTGGCTTGTAAATAGTATTTTTCTTATACGTAATACATGTTAAGACATTTGCGTTGAGACATCAAATACATCGCCATTCATATCGTGCATATAATGTTACTACTGAGGCGCAAGTGCGCAATCTAATCTAATAATATAAGGACTCACAATCTTAAGCAATAAGATAACCCAACAAGATTTTTCATCCAACCATCTTGGATTATTACTTAGAATTGATTTATTAATTAGTAAAATCGGTGTCACATTAAAAAAATCAATTGAAATGATACTTGAATTCACAACTTTTTGGTTCAAGGACCCTCACGTATTGTTAGATCAGAAGCGCTGGCTCCGACAAAAATTCATGAAAAACATGCTTAACGACTCATCCTCATTAACTTCTATTGTACGACCAGAAACCTCATCCTTGTTGGTGTCATTAGTAGGATCTTGTGATCTATCTAACCTTTTGTGTAGTAGTGATGTTCATAATTAATTAATTACCATTCAAAATTTCAAACAAATAAACCTATCACTATGTTTTGCATAACAAGCAACCTGGCTAGTAGCATGCCCCCACCCTTCTTCATTCGTCTATAAATTCAAAGTTATATCATTCTTGTACTACAATAAATTAAAGAACCTTAAAATTTGTATTTCAATTACAATGGCTTCAAAAGAATACACCCCATTTCTCTATTTTGCTTTCATCCTAGCCCTTCTATGCATCTCGTGGCACACTTTTCGTGACCATGAAAATGTTCACGACGAATCAAGTCTGTCAATAGCCTATAGGCCCTATACTTGGTATACGAAAACGGTTGAAGTTTTCACGTCTCAGTACCCAAATGCTTCTGGTGATACTGATCAAGTTTCAGCCAAAACATTTAGTGTCGATTCTTATGGTGCTAAAGGTGATGGCAAAACAGACGATACAAAGGTACACATAATTATGTTTTCCAACATTGTCCATATGTTGTGCTGTGTTTAGTTCCATTGTATACATACTTTTTTGGTTATAACTAGTATTAATCAAGCTCTTTAATTGAACGATGTAACCATACTTCATAATAAATTGACAATGACCTCTGGATATTACTGTAGTTTTCTCTCTTAATGATATGTACTTAAATTTTCAAGCTACATGCATGCATATATGTACCAACATGAACTTATTTTGATTATTGTACATATACAAACTCATAATGTCTAAAGTATGTTTCGTAAATGTGTTATCCTAGGCATTCCAGAAGGCATGGAAGGAAGCATGTTCGTCTAAAACAGCAGCTGTTTTTAGTGTACCTAAGAACAAGAAGTACCTTGTTAAGCAAATTAAGTTTGAGGGTGCTTGCAAAGCTCCTATAACCATGCAGGTTTAGACTTTAATTTCTTATGTTTTATCGTTGAGTTATTGTGTGTATTTCTTAATTTGTGCGTATAAAATTCCCTTTAAGGATCACTTGTTAAAACAATAGCTGATGTAGACTTTGATATGTACAGATGTATCTTAGATATCAATTAGAATGATTTATAGCTATCAAATACCTCAAGAAACTTATTTTGGTTTTTTAATAAGTAATCCCAAACACCCATTTGGTTGTGTCTTCTATCTCTGCATCTTGCTTTCAGTTGTAAAAAATATATAATTTTTTTCCAAAGACGATAAGTTGATGAATACTTGCAGGTTGCGGGAACTATTCTAGCTACACCTGAAAAATCAAAGTATAAGAAAGATAAGACGCATTGGCTTACAGTAGAGAGAGTTGACAACCTTGTGTTGGAAGGAGGTGGAGTTATTGACGGAAATGGGGACATTTGGTGGAAAACTTCTTGCAAAGTTGATAAGTCGCGTGTAAGTGATTATTAGTTAATTAACATCTTCCATACACATGCATATATACACACATGTGAATAATCCGCCCTCTTCTCTTTGAATGGGTAAAAAGAGGTACAGACAAAAAATCTCTAGAATGGGTTTGAAGTTCAATTCATGAAATCATTCAAGTTATTTGACATGACATATGTCTAAACTTTTACTTATATATACTATTAGATGAGAGCCTGACAAATGTATCTCACTATCTCAGCTTCTAACCCATTTGAGTTTGCAATGTATGACTTAGAAGACAATATTGTTTTAAAGAGATTTAATGAAGGCATAATGTTATGCCATGTGTTAAACGTAACATACTAGATAACATATTATGCGTATATTGGTATGTTACTAATTGCTTATATTTCCTTTTGTGGGTAACAAATGAATGTATGCAGCCATGCGAGGATGCCCCAACGGTATGTTCTATATCCATTTGATCCTTTCTTGTTATGTTTTGACGAATGAGTATATTTCTCAATAGTTTTATCTCATTGCTATTGTAAACTTGTACTAGTTTCTTTCTTTCTTTCCCTTTTTTTTTTTATTTTTTTTTATTTATTATTTAACAAAGAAAAATATGCAAGAAGTTTTTTAAAATAGGTAAATTGTGAAAAATTAACACAAAAACTAACTTTGAACAAAGTTCTAATGTTCAAAGGTATGCCTATATATATTATATGTCATACTAATATCCTAACCAAACAACTGTTGTTTGCAAATGGCAGGCATTAACGCTTCACAGGTGTAAATCTTTGACAGTGAAGAACCTAAAGATCCAAAACGCACAAAAAATGCATATTTCTTTCGACCATTGTGAGAATGTCCAAGTTTCAAAGCTTCAAGTGACTGCACCCGAAGATAGCCCCAACACTGACGGAATTCATATCACTCACACCAAAAATATCATCGTATCTGACTCTAGCGTAGGAACAGGTTCTTTTTTTTTTTTGCTTAGTTTTCGATAATTATTGTTAAATTTCTATAGTTGATATGAGCTACCAATAGTAGTTAACAGGTTAAAAATGTCCCTAGAGATACATATACTGAAGTTAATTAGAGATATCAAGCTTGAGTTTGTGTTTAGTATGACCTTTTTCCATTACCAATGAAGGAGATGATTGCATTTCGATTGAGACCGGATCAACAAATGTTCGAGCCACTGGTATAACGTGCGGACCTGGCCATGGGATTAGGTATGTCATATCTTCATTTATTCCTTTGAAATATGCAGTTCGCCCATGCTTGGAAAAGAAGGTTACTTAAACCTGTTAAGTAATGGGTCAAAGTGGACACATTTTTAGGAATTATACATACTGTTGGGTTAGCTTTTTTGTCTGATCTTTTGTTCTCTATATTTTTCTAGGTTTCAAAATATAGAAGATAGATCAGTTCGCATGTGTAATATTTAAGATTGTCAGAAAATCAATAAATTACTGAGGTTGTAAACAGTTGATTAAACAATGGGTGATTCTAACCTGTTTGACTTGTTTCCTTTTGACTAAGCTATCATATAAGTTTGATGACTATGAGTAACAATAAGCAAAGTTGACTCATTTTTTCAATGGTAGATAAGATAACATATCTATTTATGACTTGTTAACTTATTGATTCAAAGATTTTTAAATAGTTTTTCTCATTTGATATGCATACTGATAATAGGATGGTTGCTGAAATGCATACTAATAATTGTATGTATGCTTGTTGATTCAGTATCGGTAGCCTTGGTGACCACAATACAGAAGCTTATGTTTCAGATATCACAGTAGATGGCGCAAAACTTACTGGAACAACAAATGGTGTTAGAATTAAAACTTGGCAGGTAAGTAGGTGAATCATACGCGATTTCAAGTTATAGCAGACAAACTTAACAAGCACTTTTGACATCTAGTAAAAAAGGTTTCATCCGTATCTCTAATTATCAATAGATTCGAAAAACATATGTCGTAAAGTGAAACTTTTTTCATTCACATACATAGATACATATGTAGTTCTAATGTATTAGGCAATGGAAGATTGACACATTCAAACTTATGACACATCAGATGGAATTTTACTACTTTACAAGCAATTTTTTTGTTTGAAAAAGAAGAATTGTTACAATTACGACGTCATTAACGTGTCCTTTGTTATAATTGCAGGGTGGATCAGGAAAGGCAACCAATATTAAATTTAAAAATATCAAGATGAAGAATGTGAAGAACCCTATCATTATAGACCAACAGTACTGTGATCAAGATAAACCTTGCAAAGAACAGGTCATAATATTAAAAGATTTCTTGAAATAACTTGTTTTAGCAAAAACATAACAGTCATTAGATTTGCAGCCAACTTATAGGATAACATAAATATCAAAGTCAAACAATATTAGAGAAAAATGTCACACTATCCAACCATGTTATATTTAGGAGTGCCATATGTTTGTCTAATTTCTTTTTTATGCTTTGTTATAACAATTGAAATGGTTTGCAGAGTTCGGCTGTCGAAATAAAAGATGTGACTTACCAAAGTATTACTGGAACTAGCAAAAATAAAGAGGCAATAACATTCGATTGCAGCAAAGGCCATCCATGTCAAGGAATTGTGTTGCAAGATATCGACATTAGTATGGAGGGTGATGGTGAAGCTAAGGCCAAATGCACCAATGCTAAGGTAACTCTTAAAGGAAAGGTTAAGCCACAATGCTCGAAAAACATTATTCAAGATCAACCAGGATATGCGGCATACATATAGTTATCGTAGCTTGGTAATTTGTATGCAAAACAAAGATGTGGTAGTGATAGTATGTATATATATCATTGTAATACAATAGATACTTTGTTGAGTTCAGAGAAGCATCTACTGCTAAATTTATAATCATAGTTGAATAGCGTATAATTTCACCAATCACTTGGACGAGACCCAAGAGGTTATGTGCAAATATGTTTGCAAACGACATTTAATAAAAATGTTAGAGATAAATAACGAAATTCGAAAATGTGTACCTGCTCACCGCTCACAGCTTCATAAAGAAACATTGGAAAAATGAGTTTTTCTAAAAAAATAGTAAAGCTCACAGCTCTCATGCCAAATGAACACTAAAAATCAAAAAGCTTATTCTCACCGCTCATCGCTCCAAAAAAAATCCAAAAAACTTTGCGCCAAACATAACCAACGTACATTGTTCTTTTTAGAAATGTGTAGACCTAGGGCTAAGCATCGGGCCTCTCCCGACCCGTCCCGACCTGATCCCAAATATCCCGAATCCTGACAAGCCGGAAAACACAAACCGAGTCCCGACCCGATTAAGCTCGGTTCGGTTTCGGGACAGGACGGGATCGGTCGGTTTTCTCGGTTTTGTTTGTTGTTTTTCGGTTTTTGGCCCGTCCCGACCCGATCCCGACAATCCCAAATCCCGACAAGCCGAAAAACTCAAACCGAGTCCCGACCCGTTTGACGTCGGTTCGGTTTCGGGACAAGAATCGGGACTCGGGATCGGGACGGGATTCGGGATCGGGTCGGTTTTGCTCACCCCTATGCAGACCTATGATTGATCGTTATTACCGAGAACCACATGATTTTTTTTGTTTAGTATAACATTTCATTTTCAATATCTATACTAAAAATTGTGTGGAAAATTGAAAAATTATTAAAGGAAATTATGAAATGTAATTAATACTTTTATTAAAATACCCAATTACTTAAAAGTACAATAATTTATTCACATTGTACAACCAATTAAAAACATATCTACCAAATTAATTACAACCAATTAATACAAATCACAAACCGGGTTGACCCGGGACGCTTCAAACCCGACAGGTTGAACCGGTTTAATTTGACCTGTTTTCGACCCAACCTAGCAAGTTGACCCGATTTAAATCGACCAATTTTTTGCCCGGAACTGTTCAACCGGTTGACCCACCAGGGTCAAACCGGGTTTCAAAACATTATGTTTAATTCACAAATCTTCAAACTTTTATTATTTTTCATTCATAACCTATAAACTTTTTTTTTTATGAATAAACTATTTGTCGCTATAAAATCACGTTGGTATGCACGGATACTCGTCTAGTTTAATTAAATATTTCAATGTTATTAAATGCAACTTTTTCAAAAGCTTGTGTTACATGTAATGTTTATTTTACGAAAAATGAGCTAGACCAGTTTTAGTCATAGGTCTGCAAGTGTTAACTAAATTGATGGTCTATACTAAGGGTGGTGGGAGTACATCACTCACACCCCTTCCTTTCACTCACTCTCAATCAATCCTCTTGCGCCACATCATTCCCTACTTTTTTCATCACTCACCCTTCACTCACTTCATTTTTGGAGGCGCCACTTCACTCACACTTCACTCACTTCATTTTTTTTTTATTCTATTAAAATTTAAAAAAAAAGAAAAAAAGAAAAAAAAAAAAAAAAGCCAATTGAATACAAATGCAGTAACCCATATTGAATAGCCCAACAACTTAGCCCAATTAAAAAAAACTCAACCCAACAAAAATATATATACTACTAGTATTTTTTTTGCTGTCTTCTTCCTCCATTCCTCCACTCTTCCAGCCGCCTGCAATTTTTTTTAGAGCTGTCGTTGACTTTTTTTTTTTTTTTTTTTTTTTTTTTGCTTTCTACCATCAGCAACAAAAAAAATAACCGTTGCCCCCAAACGCTCCTCTTCCTAACAGTCAAATTTACCCTCCAACGTTAAAAAAATCAAGCCTTCCCGTGCGGTTTGTGGTCACCCAAAACACCTCCCCGTGCGGGGTACACCGAGAGGCGGCGGTGTTCCCGTGCGGGGTTCCACCCCTCACCGTGCTTCCCCGCAGGTACTCCCACCACCCTAAACATTGTACCGCTTGTTAAAAAAAGAAAAACCTTATACTAGTGCATTTTAAACTAGTAAAGGGACTATGCAAAAATGACAATTGGTTAACATATCGCTTTGGAAAACCTCATTGTGGAGGGCCAATAACATTAACATATAGACTAAGGGGGCTTATTTATTATTATTATTATTATTATTATTATTATTATTATTATTATTATTATTATTATTGGTTTGTTTGTTTGTAATTAAGTGAATATAAAAGCAAGTAGGTCTTTTTTGGTTGTTGTTGTCATTGGTCGGGGAGAACAACATTTTCCTTTCGTCGGTGATGCCTATTAAGCTGAAAGTAAACAGGTCTTATAAATTGGTTTCGGAGGACCAATATAGTTTATCTTCTTCAGTTTACAATAACAATACTCAATCACGTCAGAAGTTATTGCAAGATTAATAAAACTTGGACAAATGTTTTCTTACTTAGAGAGACATTTCACATATTTCAGTTTTTTTTTTTTTTTTTTTTTTTTTTTTTTTTTTTTTTTTTTTTTTTTTTTAACGAAACAAACCAAAAAAAGAAATGAAACCTCAACTAAAAATATGATGGAAAATATGGACAAATATAAAACCCAAGAAAAGCCCATTCAACAACCCCAAGCCCATCAACAAACCCTAGCACCATTTCACATATATAAACACCTTATCTCGCCACACTAGGGTTTCACTCTCATTTACCCACACACACACACACACACACTTCACATCCAAACCCTCAACCACAAACCAACCATGGCAGAAAGAGGCGGAGAACGCGGAGGATTCGGTCGAGGCTTCGGCGGAGACCGCGGTGCTCGCGGTGGCAGAGGAGGCGACAGAGGCCGCGGCCGTCGCCGCGGCCCACGCCAAGCCGAAGAAGAAAAATGGGTCCCCGTCACAAAACTCGGCCGTCTCGTAAAAGACGGCAAGATCTCAAAGCTGGAAGAAATCTACCTCCATTCCCTCCCCATCAAAGAACACCAAATCATAGACCAAATCCTCCCTTCCTTAAAAGACGAGGTTATGAAAATCATGCCTGTCCAGAAACAAACACGTGCGGGTCAGCGTACTAGGTTCAAGGCTTTTGTCGTGGTCGGGGACAGTAATGGGCATGTTGGGTTGGGTGTTAAGTGTAGTAAGGAAGTGGCGACTGCTATAAGGGGGGCGATTATTTTGGCTAAATTGTCTGTGATTCCTGTGAGGAGAGGGTATTGGGGGAATAAGATTGGGAAAGTGCATACTGTGCCTACTAAGGTGACTGGGAAATGTGGTAGTGTTACTGTGAGGTTGGTGCCTGCGCCACGTGGAGCTGGGATTGTGGCTGCTAGGGTTCCTAAGAAGGTGTTGCAGTTTGCTGGGATTGATGATGTGTTTACTATGTCTAGGGGGAGTACCAAGACTCTTGGTAACTTTGTTAAGGTAGTATTTTTTATTTTCTTTTTTAATGTTTTTTTGTTTATTTTTATGTTTGTTAGATTTATTTGCTAGATTTGATTTGGTTTAGAAAGTATTTTAAATGGGTTGATAAGAAATGTAGTTTTTATTTATCTAGAGATTATATAAATTGTATTTAGATAGTTTAAATGTTTTGACGTGAATTTTATGTTTTAGCATTTGTGTGATTTTAACGTTTTGGTGGATGTAGTGTTTGTTAATGCATTGTAGTTAGCTAAATATTTGAGAATATTGTTTATGGTGTATGATAAGAGTTTTTTGATGAAGTAGATTTAGTTGCTAGATGTGATTTGGTGTAGTTATTAGTATTTGTGTAATTTTGAAGTTTTGGTCGATGGCAGGTGTAGTGTTTGTTTAGGTGCTATTGGTTGCTGAAATGGTTGAATATGTTGCTGATGCTACTTTGTTTATGATGCTTAGAGTTTATTTGTGTCGGCTTTGATGCATTGGTGAAGTATTCAAGTTTTTTTGCTATCTATGATCAGGATTATGTTTTGGATTGTGAACATGGTAGGTTGTGTTCATTTGTATGAATTACTTTTGATATGCCTTCAGATATATGTAATGAGTGATCTGTTTGTTAATGCATTCTAATTAGCTCTTTATGTGAGAAGATTGTTTAAGGTGTACGATATGAGTTTTTTTGTTGAAGTAGACTGTTTGATTAGGTGATAAAATGATTGTTTCTTGTTGCTACAGCTAGTTTTATTCCTTTTTAAGTTTTAAAGTATTGTCAATGTTTTAGCTGTTTTGTTGCTATAGTTAGACTGATGTGTTTCAAGTATTGAGTTATACTACAATTGGGCTTCATTTTACCACTTTCACTGTTATATTAGTTTTTTGAGTCGTTTTTAAGTGGCTATAACCACTTTTTTTTGCAAGCGGAGGTCATTGGTACATATTGTTCCTATGATCTATCAAATGTGGTTTTAGCTGCTTTAGTTATTATTTTAGTGGTCTCGTGAGCTGTTTTTGTTCTACTAGCTTTTGTAATTTTAGATACTTATGTTTATCCTATATACTGGTAAAAACAATTGGTTTGTGCTTTTTAATGTCTTGTTTGTTGAGCATGTATAATGCTGTATTGTGCGTTTTTTGTGTGAGTTTATTGAACCAGTTGAAATGTATTTTTACATTTCTGCATAGGCAATGATGAGATTTGATCTTTATAATTCTGCTAGCGTCTATTAAGTTTGGTTTTTTTGTAAGCGTCCGCTTGTGCACACGAGTTAGGCCATCAGTGATTGCTACCTCTTACTTTTTAGCAGATTTCTAAAGCTCAATTTTATTTTACAGGCTACCTTTGACTGCTTGTTGAAAACCTGTGGATTCCTTACCCCAGACTTCTGGAGAGAGACAAGGTTCAGCAGATCTCCCTTCCAAGAGTACACTGATATGCTTGCAAAGCCCACCACAAAGGCAATCACCTATGTTGAAGATGTTGCTGACGTCGCTGCTTAAGTTTCACCATTTAGTATTTTGAAGTGAAGTATGTTATGTCTCTAGACGATTTTGATATAGATTACCAGTTGTTTTGAACTATTTAATCTTCTGCATGATACTGTTCTGTTTTTGGCATGATGGCACATTGTTATTTCTATGCTGTGGTTGTTTTCTAGATTTGTTTAAATTGTTCAATGGCCTTATATTTCATGCAGTCTATGCAAAATCAATTACCTTAATGTTGATCTCTCATGACACTTCACGCTTGTAAAGCAAGTGAAGTCTTTGTTTTGGTGGTCTGTTAGATAACGTAACTAGTGCTGGTTAACTTAGGTGATATGATCTGTAGAAATCACCTGCTGTAAGCTTTGGGTATTTTGTTTGAATAGATTATCTGTAACATAGTTAATGATTTTATTGATGTTAACAAGTGTATGGATAGTTGAAGTGATCAAATTAACTGGTGATTCCTGCTGGTGAACCTCACCATCAAATTCAAGGAGTTCAAATTGATTGAGAACTTGACACTGTTTCTGGAAATTTCATCCTTTTTTTTATAGGTGTTAAACATACTTCCTCTTAACAACTTGTAATATGCGTATGTTGCAATTTTCAATACCGTTTTGAAACAGTAAAAGCATCTCCTATCATATGTCTAAGCTATCAGATGCTCATCTTCTAGTTTAATCTAGCTGTCATGAATGCAAAACATATATGTCTAAGCTACCAATAAACCCAAAACCACTTGTAAATAACGAAAATGGAAAATGTTCATGTATTTGAGTATTTTCATGCGCAAGAGGTGCAACACTCCACCTCTATTTGAGGCAACTTGCTATAGAGTTGGTTACTTTATATACGATGTGATGCAAAATGGTTAAATTTTGTCCTAACGGTCTAACGATGATAGGAACACTTGTATTACCTGTTTAATTCATTTGTCTACCTTAGAAATGGAAAAGAGATGTTTCCAATTCAATAGGTTAAGCTAAATTCTATTCTCAAATAGATCAAAGTGCATAAGACCTTCCTGTAACACTAACTCGAAGCATATCAAGTCACGTGACGAACCTGATGTTCAATTTAAGTTTGTAAATGAAAGTTGAGCTATAAGATAAAATGAAACATTATTTTCCACCAGTATATGGAACCTGACCATCATCTACTTCTAGGCATACAACATCTATAATTCCACATATCTACCTCAGATCAAAGTAAAGCCAATTTCACCCAAGGGTGACATCGTCTAAACAGTCTAACGCAGCCATGAGGTGCTGCAAAAACTTAAGCTCAAACACAGACAAATAAGAACCCTACTACACACATCTAAGAAATTTGACCAAAAACAAGGGTACGGCCAACCTCTAGTTGCTTCCCTGCAAAGATGAGCCTCTGCTGGTCTGGAGGGATGCCTTCCTTGTCCTGAATCTTCGCCTTCACATTATCAATTATATCAGAACTCTCAACCTCTGCTGGTCTGGTGGTCTGGACGAAGCACCAAATGGAGAGTTGATTCCTTTTGGATATTGTAGCTGCTTGCCGGCAAAAATCAACCTCTGCTGGTCTGGTGGGATACCCTCCTTATTTTGGATCTTTGCTTTGACATTATCAATGGTGTCAGAGCTTTCAACTTCCAAAGTGATTGTTTTTTCCAGTCAGTCTTCTCAAAGTTCTGCATCCCACCTCTCAACCTGAGCACATGATGGAGCGTAGACTCCTTCTGGATGTTGTAATCAGCCAAAGTACGACCATCTTCAAGCTGTTTCCCAGCAAAAATCAACCTCTGCTGATCTGGTGGGATACCCTCCTTATCTTGGATTTTCGCTTTGACGTTGTCAATGGTGTCTGAGCTTTCAACGTCCAAAGTCTGTCTTTCCAGTCAGAATCTTAACAAAGATCTGCATCCCTCCTCTTAGCCTGAGGACAAGATGAAGGGTGGATTCTTTCTGGATGTTGTAGTCAGCTAGAGTACGACGACCCTCGAGTTGTTTCCCAGCAAAAAATTCAATCTCTGCTGGTCAGGAGGGATACTTTCCTTATCCTGAATTTTGGCTTTCACGTTATCAATCGTGTCGGAGCTCTCGACCTCCAAAGTAATGGTCTTGCCAGTAAGGGTTTTCACAAAGATTTGCATGCCTCCCCTGAGCCTCAAAACAATATGGAGAGTGGACTCCTTTTGGATGTTGTAATCTGCCAAAGTTCGGCCATCTTCAAGCTGCTTTCCAGCAAAGATCAATCTTTGTTGGTCTGGTGGGATCCCCTCCTTATCCTGAATCTTTTCCTTGACGTTGTCGATTGTGTCAGAGCTCTCACCTCGAGAGTGATGGTCTTACCAGTGAGTGTCTTAACGACGATTTGCATCTGTAGAAACAAAAAGCACAATAAAACCCCAGCAGCTAGCGTAACTAACAATAAACAACTTCATATACCTACTGAAACATACAACAGCTTCTGTATCTATACATGCAATTATATAAGACACAATAAGGACCCTAACAACATGTTATTTTACCATCATACAATGACCAACTCTAAGATTTCTACAAGTAAAAAATCATTTATTCATCTTAACAGTAGGTCAACCCTACAACTACAATTACCCCGGTTAAAGTATTAAATATACATCAATCTGTACTAATTTAAATACTTGAGAGATGATTGCAAAGCAAGGAATCAAAATCAAACAATTGCACATCTTTTGTTTGAACATTGACTAGCCTAATAACACAAGTTCTGATCGATCTACTGTTTTCTTATCATTTTAATTCATATAAAAGTAAAGAGACCTGATTTACTAACCTAACAGCCACCAACTTCAGATCGAATCATGTTGAATAAATCCACCTAACGAAGAATCAACCACAAACACTTTGTGTTTGTGATCTTATCCATCAAGTTCTATGAGAAGGTATAAGTGTATAAATTTCATTTTGTTAAGTTAATTATATATCTCAATTTCTTTGTTATGCTGGCATTGGGGATGAAAGTAAGTAGGACACGGATAGACCAGAACTAATGGTGTATCTCCTAATCGTTAGCGGTTTCATGTATCACTTTATTGAGTTTTACTATAACAATCTTTGCAACATAGTACAAATGGGCGATAATGAGCTATGCTGAAGAAAAACAAACTATTTTGGAACTGAAACAATTAGGGTGTAACCGAGTATACCAAGGGAAATAATATTTTGGATTCATTCTCTTATTTAGATTTTTTTTTGGTATTTATGAGAATCAAGCAGTAAACACCTTTGAGTTGAAAAGGGAATGGGTTGAAACAAACTGATAGTAAAGTTTACCATACACTAACAATGGATGCTAAAGTCATCAAATTTATTGTAGGTCTAAGAACACAAGGTCAAATCACTTTTTTATTAATAAGCAAAAGTTGATAGACAAGAAAGTAGCTTATAATAAATACATCCTCAGCCTTCGCCCTTCCCGACAAGCATGAGCCTCTTTTGATAGCTTCATTCTGGTCCTCGAATGTTGTTGCCTTCTAAGCTAACTGCAATAATCTTAAATTAGATAACAAACTTGCAGGGAATTTTGGTTTAAAAAAATGCTAGAACGGCAAAGACGAGAGGTTTTGAAGAACCTGAAAAGAGACAATGGATGAAGGTTTCATGCTCGATGTAGTTGTCTACAAGAGTAGAGCTATCCTGGAGCCGCTTTTGGGGCAAAAACAGTGTCTGCAGGTGTGCAGGAATACCTTCATGGTCCTGAATCATGGCTTTGATATCGTTGATGGTGCATAAGCTATTCACTTGAAGATGGAAGAGTTTTCCGATGGAAGCAATAATGACACATATTATCTGGAAAACTCCCCTCATCCATGTTCTATCGTCAACAAGGCGGAGGACCTCCCCGTACTTGACGTAGTAGTAGGCAAGGGTGTGGCTGTCCTGAAGCTCGCGTCCAGCATACACCAGCCTTAGTTTGTCAGTAGAAATACTTTCTCGTCATGAAACAAGGCTTTGACTCTTTTAACGGTGGTGCGGGTATCAACAAACATAGGCATCGTACAATAGAAGGGCCCAACAGATATACTTATCTTTGTCATAAGTTGTTCCACAAGATCAAAGGTGGACCTACAAAGGATGTTGTAGTCGGAAAAGGTACGGTGGTTGTCGATGAGCTCTACTCCAGCAAAGAAGAGCTTTTGCCTCTTCAGGGCAATACGTTCCTGGTGAAAGATTTTGACCTTAAGGCTGCGGATTGTGTCATGCCGTAGACATATGAAGGACAATTCGGCCACGTATCCGAACCGGATTTTTATCTGCAGTGCTCCCTCAGGTAAATTATATTCCTGCTGGAGATATGAATAATTAAAGTCATCTGTCGTGACCTTAATAACTTCAACAAGTTTCGGGGTCTCATTGTTCTTCATCTGTCAACAAATATTCAAATTAATATCGATCACTACTCCACAAGTTTTAGATCAGATCAAAATTCCTAATAATAAACATTTGCAAAACAAGAATCAATTAACGATTAATATAGCTAAGCGTCTTGCCAGAAGTTATTATTATTATTATTATTATTATTATTATTATTATTATTGTTATTATTATTATTATTATTATTATTATTATTATTATTATTATTATTATTATTATTATTTATTTTTATTTTTATTTTTATTTTTTTGTTGCAAAAGGTAAATTTATATTACTCTCTGACCAAATGTACAAAGACATAAGTAAAACACTGATTTTGGACATGCCCAAAAACAGGAACAAAACAGAATACAAAGAATGGAACATACATCCGATATGTGACAACACAGCCTAAACATGTCTGATACATCTGATCAGAAGTTATTATTAATGGTGATTAGGTCTAACTAAGATCCACAAACTGAAGTTCAATAATAATTAATAAACGGAACAAAGGATAATACCAAATTGAAGAAACGAATAGATGAGACAAAATTGTTAATGAATCAACGTACCAGGATTTTTGCTTATATAGTTGATGTGACGTGGGTGGTGTGTAGTGGTGTCAACGGGTTATCGGGTCGGGTTTGAGGCTTATTGGATCGGGTTTTCGAAAAATAAAAATTAACCCGCAACGGGTTCTGTTTTTGGCATGATGGCACATTGTTATTTCAATGCTGTGGTTGTTTCCTAGAATTACTTTTATGTTTAAATTGTTCAATGGCCTTTTATTTCATGTAATCTATGCAAATCAATTACCTTTATGTTGATCTCTCATCAATACTCAATTGCTTGTAATGGCCTTTTGTTTCAGTGGTCTGTTAGAAATCATTATCTCATCAATACTCATGCTGTGTAAGCTTGGGGTATTTTGTTGGAATAGATTATCTGCAACATAGTTAGTAAACTAGTGATTTTCTCCATGGTAACTAGCGATAAAGAAGATACTTGGGCAGTAACTAGTGATATGAATAGTTGAAGGCTTGAAGTGCTGATCAAATTAACTTTGCAATTCATGCTGGGCCGCCGAACCTCACCATAAAACTCAAGGAGTTCAAATTGATTGAAAACTTGACACTGTTTTTGGAACAAATTAGTTCCATTCTTTGTTATAGGTTTTTAGGCCGTGACATACAACATACTTCCTGATTACAACTTGTAATGTGCATATCATGCAATTTTCACTACCGTTTTGAAACAGTAAAGCATCTCCAATCATATGTCTAAGCTATCAGATGCTCATCTTCTAGTTAATCTAGCAATGTAAAACATCTCAAATCATATGTCTAAGCTACCACCAATAAACCCAAAACCACTTGTAAATAATGAAAATGGAACATGTTCATGTATTTGAGTATTTTTCATGCGCAACACACAAGAGGTGCAACACTCGAGTTCAGAACCACTATTTGAGGCGACTTGCTATACAGAGTCGGTTACTTTATATACAATATGATGCAAAATTGTTAAATTCTGGCCTATATACGATATGATGCAAAATGGTTAAATTCTGTCCTAACGGTCTTATGATGATAGCAAAACTAGTATCACCTGTTCAATTTGTACATTTGTCAACCTTAATAGGTTCAGCTAAATTCTACTCCTCAAACAGATCGAAGTGCATCAGACCTTCCTGTAACACTAACTCGAAGCATATCAAGTCACATGACAACCTGATGTTCAATTTAAGTTTGTAAATGAAAGTTGGGCTATTAAGATAAAATGAAACATTATTTTCCACCAGTACATGGAACCTGACCATCATCTACTTCTAGGCATACAGCATCTGACTCAACAAGTTTCCGACTCCACTTGTATGATTCCACCTATCTACCTCAGATCAAAGTAAGGCCACTTTCACCCAAGGGTGACATTGTCTAAACAGTCAAACGCAGCAATGAGATGCTGCAACTTATGCTCAAACACAGACAAATACAAACCTACTACACATCTCAGAAATTTGACAAAAGACAAATATGCAAAGGTGACACTTATAAGTCCGGCACGCAGACAAACCTTGCATACAATCGTAAGAATACCAATACACCAAACAAGTAATTTATTAAAACCAGCCATGAACCGCCATTGTCAACAAACACTTAAACAGAAGTAGCAAAGAAATTGTTCACAATCTATCAACCACACAAAACAGGAGCTTCAGTTACCACCACGAAGACGAAGAACAAGGTGGAGAGTGGACTCTTTCTGAATATTATAATCAGCAAGGGTACGGCCATCCTCAAGCTGCTTCCCTGCAAAGATGAGCCTCTGCTGGTCTGGAGGGATGCCTTCCTTGTCCTGAATCTTCGCCTTCACATTATCAATTGTATCAGAACTCTCAACCTCCAGTGTGATCGTCTTGCCTGTCAACGTCTTCACGAAAATCTGCATACCACCCCTTAGACGAAGCACCAAATGGAGAGTTGATTCCTTTTGGATATTGTAGTCTGCAAGAGTTCGCCCATCCTCTAGCTGCTTGCCGGCAAAAATCAACCTCTGCTGGTCTGGTGGTATACCCTCCTTATCTTGGATCTTCGCTTTGACATTGTCAATGGTGTCAGAGCTTTCAACTTCCAAAGTAATAGTCTTTCCGGTCAGAGTCTTAACAAAGATCTGCATCCCTCCTCTTAGCCTGAGGACAAGATGAAGGGTGGATTCTTTCTGGATGTTGTAGTCAGCTAGAGTACGACCATCCTCGAGTTGTTTCCCGGCAAAGATCAATCTCTGCTGGTCAGGAGGGATACCTTCCTTATCCTGAATTTTGGCTTTCACGTTATCAATCGTGTCGGAGCTCTCGACCTCCAAAGTAATGGTCTTGCCAGTAAGGGTTTTCACAAAGATTTGCATGCCTCCCCTGAGCCTCAAAACGAGATGGAGAGTGGACTCCTTTTGGATGTTATAATCTGCCAAAGTTCGGCCATCTTCAAGCTGCTTTCCAGCAAAGATCAGCCTTTGTTGGTCTGGTGGGATCCCTTCCTTATCCTGAATCTTTGCCTTGACGTTGTCGATTGTGTCAGAGCTCTCAACCTCGAGAGTGATGGTCTTACCAGTGAGGGTCTTAACGAAGATTTGCATCTGTAGAAACAAAAATCACAATAAGAACCCCAACTAACAATAAACAACTTCATATACAAACCAAAACATACAACAGCTTTTGTATCCATACATGCAATTATATAAGAACCCTAACAACATGTTATTTTACCATCATACACTAACGAACTCTAAGATTTCTGTATGCATACAACTCTACAAGTAAAAATCGTTAATTAATCTTAACAGTAGGTCAACCCTACAACTACAATAACCCCGGTTAAGGTATTAAATATACATCAATCTACTAATTTAAATACTTACAAAGCAAGGAATCAAAATCAAACAATTGCACATCTTCTGTTTGAACATTGACTAGCCTAATAACAATACATACACAAGTTCTGATCTACTGTTTTCTTATCATTTTAATTCATATATAAGTAAAGAGACCAAACAAAGGATCACCTGATTTACTAACCGAACAGCTACCAATTTCAAATCGAATCATATTGAATAAATTCACCTAACGAAGAATCAACCACATGTTTCTAATTACGCATTGACTAACCTAACAACCACATAATATATACAATTTCAACGAAACCATTAAATTGAACATTAACTAACATAACCAGCCATACAAATCCAGACACAAATTATTCCACCTAACAACGAATCAACCACATATTTAAATCATCTGATTAATCGTTAGAGTAAATCCATAAAACACATAGCTTCATATACACAAATAAAGATCTATTTACGGCAATTTAGCTAAACGGAAACGGTTAAATTAACTATGATTCGCTCTAACTAACAACCGCATATCGTATGATGATAAATAAATCAAAACAATGCAATAATTCAACAGATATAGCTAACGGTGATTATGTCTAACTAACATCCAAAAGTTGAATAATCATAACCATAAACCAACCAAAAACAGTTGCAAATAACGATAATTTGGTCTAACTAACAGACATATCATAATCATAACGTCATATAAGCATCACTAATAAACAGAAAAAGTTATTATTATTGGCGATTAAGTCTAATTAGGTCTAACACAAATTGAATTAATAATAATCATATAAGCATTTGAATAATAATTAAAGAACAATAAACGGAATAAAGGTTAATAATACCTTTGAATCCAATTGAAGAAACGAATAGATGAGACAAAATTAGGGTTTGTGTGAGGATTGAATTGGGGTGATTTGTTTATATAGAGAATTGGTTAGAGTTTGAAGCGTGTTTTGAAACAGGGTTGACCCGGCCGGGTTTTAACTCGTCAAAAGAAGGGGTCAAAAAGGTTTTTAAAATTGGGTTAATCGGTTAGAACTGTCGGGTTTTGAGTAACCCGCGTCAACTCGGTTCTCGAAACTCGGCTGGGTTTCGGCTTTTCAAATTTTTTTAATAAAATTCTGGGTTGGCCGATCGAAAAACTTAAAAAAATAAAAAATTTAAAACCGGGTCGAATCGGCTGAACCAGTTGACCCGGTGTCCGATGACTCAACTGGGTCGATTTCGAACCCGGTTTTCAAAACATTTGTTTGAAGTCTCGAAGGATATAAGCCGAAACAAAAAGTTTCAAAATAAGCCACTTTTTAAACATAAGCCCAAAACCAAATAAGCATAATGTCACAACCCGCCTACTCGAAACGATTATTTTCGAGGATAGTGGGGATTCCGGATTATTTCACACTTCTCTTGGAGGATTTTGGATATTCTTGGAAGCCCTTGGAATATGTTGGAATGTGTTAGAAGCTCTAGAACCTCTTGGAAGTCTTAGAAGATTATGGAAATCATGGAAGCTTATAGAAATCCTAGAAGCTTCCATGGAAGTATCTAGAACCTTGTACATAGTAGTATAAATAGATGGTAGCCTCATTTGTAGTGATGACCTCTCAAATCACTTGTAATCTCTTGTAAAGTTCTCTCAAAGCAATACAAAGCATTTCCCATTTCACTTGTTCCTTTCTTTAAAGCTTTCTCTAGTTGTCTAGATCATTGAATATTCGAGCAAGGCTGACTTAGTCGAGACTAAGTGCCGCACGGAAGAACCTTATAGAGACAAGTCCGTGACAAGTGGTACCAGAGCTAGGTTGATTCAAGGAGATGGCGAACAAAGGTAACAAGAATATGGGTGGTGGAAATGATGTTGTAATTGATGAGAACCGTGGTCGGGAAGAGTCTCGCCAAGGAGACAAGAGTAGTAGAGGTGCGTCTAGAGACACGGTAGCAAGTTTGGCCAAGAGGATGGTGGGTGTCGAGACACCCATGGCGGAGTTGAAGGACCAAGTTGAGGGCTTGGTAGGTCTAGACTCCGAGTTTACGAGCATGAGGGATGACTTTAGGGTTGTCATCAATACTCTTAGCGGCGACTTAAGACGTGAGATCCATGACTTAAGAGATATGTTCATGGGTGAGATCACGAAGTTGCGGAAAGAGGTTGGAGAAGAGATCTCCGCGATTCATCAAACCATTGAAGGGTTGCAAACGGATATGGTATTGTGCAAGCGATCGATGGCTAGTGGAGGAGGTAACACTAGCAACATTGCTTCAAAGTTAGAGGTCCCTAAACCATCACCGTTCATGGGAAAGTGAGAGGCTAGGGCGGTTGATGATTTCTTGTGGGAGATGGAGCAATACATGGAGGGTGTCAACATAGTTGATGATGCATCAAAGATCAAGACGGCGACACGTTACTTAAAGGACACTGCGGCGTTATGGTGGCGACGTCGATATGGAGATATCGAACGAGGTACGTGTACCAGCAATAATTGGGCTGATTTTGTTCAAGACTTGAAGAAGCAATTTTATCCGGAGAATGCTAAGCACGAAGCAAAGAGTCGACTTCGCAAACTTACGCATTTCGGGACAATCCGGGAGTATGTCAAAGAATACACTACTCTTGTACTCGAGATTCCGGATCTTTCTGAGCAAGACTTTCTCTTCTATTTTCTTGATGGTTTACAAGGATGGGCCAAGACGGAGTTGGAGAGACGAGGAGTTCAAGACCATGCTACGGCTATTGCGCATGCAGAGGCACTTATTGACCTTAGTGAGCGGAGGTCGCTCAAACCCACAAATAAAGATAGTGGCGATGAGCAAGGTGGGGGAGAAAAGCAAGTCCGAGATCACGATGATGGAGCACGAAGATCGCAACGAAAAGAGAAAATACCATATAAGAGTATAAAGTGTTTCGTGTGCGATGGACCACATAGAGCGCAGGATTGTCCTAAGAAAATGAGTCTCCAAGCTATGATGGAAAATACGGAAGAGAGTCCGTGTGAGGAAGAGGATGCGCACTTGGGATCGTTGCGAATCCTCAATGCCATTAATGCATGGAAGGATTTGCCCATAGTTGTGGCGAAAAACAAAGTGAGAGTGATGTCGTCCAAGATAGATAATAAGAGACAACGAGCACGTATGGTAGAGACCAAGGGTAAACCGAGGACAAAGTCAAAGGCAGAGGCCAATGGACTTCGATTTGTGTGCACAATTGTAAATGGGATATCCACAAGAGCCTTAGTCGATACTGGAGCAACTCATAACTTTATCTCGGTAAATGAAGCAAAGAGACTTGGGCTTAAAACAATGGAGGATAGTGGATGGATCAAAGCTGCAAACGGAGATGCCAAACCAATTAGAGGGGTTGCACGAGGCGTGAAGGCTAAGATCGGGGAATGGGAAGGAGAGTTAGACCTATCGGTCGTTCCTATGGATGATTACAAACTCGTACTAGGGATGGAATTCTTCGATAAGGTACAAGCCATTCTCATCACGTTTACTAACACATTGTGCATTTTAGATAAAGGTCAAGTGTGCATGGTGACAATGGAGAGAGGCACGAAGAGTGGAGCCAAGATGATGTCCGTAATGCAACTTGAGATTGGCTTCAAGGAGTTGAAGCAAAATACGAGCGACATATCAAACGACGTTGAGACGTCGAGAGACCCTAAAAATGTCCTTGAGGAGTTTAGGGGAGTAATATCGAGAGTTTTACCCGAGCGACATGCACTAGAGAGTTGTAGCAAAGGTAGAATATGTGCGAGGAGGAGACGTCGTGTTACAAATCCCGAACAAGGATCAACCATGGTAGAAGCCAAAGGAGAATCAAGTACACCTATCAAGGCACGCCATGTACGAGATCCAACGGTGTTGAAAGAAAGACACGACGAGGACGTCGCGAGCTTAGGTGGGGGAGGATGTCACAACCCGCCTACTCGAAACGATTATTTTCGAGGATAGTGGGGATTCCGGATTATTCCACACTTCTCTTGGAGGATCTTGGATATTCTTGGAAGCCCTTGGAATATGTTGGAATGTGTTAGAAGCTCTAGAACCTCTTGGAAGTCTTAGAAGATTATGGAAATCATGGAAGCTTATAGAAATCCTAGAAGTTTCCATGGAAGTATCTAGAACCTTGTACATAGTAGTATAAATAGATGGTAGCCTCATTTGTAGTGATGACCTCTCAAATCACTTGTAATCTCTTGTAAAGTTCTCTCAAAGCAATACAAAGCATTTCCCATTTCACTTGTTCCTTTCTTTAAAGCTTTCTCTAGTTGTCTAGATCATTGAGTATTCGAGCAAGGCTGACTTAGTCGAGACTAAGTGCCGCACGGAAGAACCTTGTAGAGACAAGTCCGTGACAAGTGGTACCAGAGCTAGGTTGATTCAAGGAGATGGCGAACAAAGGTAACAAGAATATGGGTGGTGGAAATGATGTTGTAATTGATGAGAACCGTGGTCGGGAAGAGTCTCGCCAAGGAGACAAGAGTAGTAGAGGTGCGTCTAGAGACACGGTAGCAAGTTTGGCCAAGAGGATGGTGGGTGTCGAGACACCCATGGCGGAGTTGAAGGACCAAGTTGAGGGCTTGGTAGGTCTAGACTCCGAGTTTACGAGCATGAGGGATGACTTTAGGGTTGTCATCCATACTCTTAGCGGCGACTTGAGACGTGAGATCCATGACTTAAGAGATATGTTCATGGGTGAGATCACGAAGTTGCGGAAAGAGGTTGGAGAAGAGATCTCCGCAATTCATCAAACCATTGAAGGGTTGCAAACGGATATGGTATTGTGCAAGCGATCGATGGCTAGTGGAGGAGGTAACACTAGCAACATTGCTTCAAAGTTAGAGGTCCCTAAACCATCACCGTTCATGGGAAAGTGAGAGGCTAGGGCGGTTGATGATTTCTTGTGGGAGATGGAGCAATACATGGAGGGTGTCAACATAGTTGATGATGCATCAAAGATCAAGACGGCGACACGTTACTTAAAGGACACTGCGGCGTTATGGTGGCGACGTCGATATGGAGATATCGAACGAGGTACGTGTACCAGCAATAATTGGGCTGATTTTGTTCAAGACTTGAAGAAGCAATTTTATCCAGAGAATGCTAAGCACGAAGCAAAGAGTCGACTTCGCAAACTTACGCATTTCGGGACAATCCGGGAGTATGTCAAAGAATACACTACTCTTGTACTCGAGATTCCGGATCTTTCTGAGCAAGACTTTCTCTTCTATTTTCTTGATGGTTTACAAGGATGGGCCAAGACGGAGTTGGAGAGACGAGGAGTCCAAGACCATGCTACGGCTATTGCGCATGCAGAGGCACTTATTGACCTTGGTGAGCGGAGGTCGCTCAAACCCACAAATAAAGATAGTGGCGATGAGCAAGGTGGGGGAGAAAAGCAAGTCCGAGATCACGATGATGGAGCACGAAGATTGCAACGAAAAGAGAAAATACCATATAAGAGTATAAAGTGTTTCGTGTGCGATGGACCACATAGAGCGCGGGATTGTCCTAAGAAAATGAGTCTCCAAGCTATGATGGAAAATACGGAAGAGAGTCCGTGTGAGGAAGAGGATGCGCACTTGGGATCGTTGCGAATCCTCAATGCCATTAATGCATGGAAGGATTTGCCCATAGTTGAGGCGA
The DNA here is from genome assembly GCA_030686995.1 of Artemisia argyi. Classification (NCBI taxonomy): domain Eukaryota; kingdom Viridiplantae; phylum Streptophyta; class Magnoliopsida; order Asterales; family Asteraceae; genus Artemisia; species Artemisia argyi. The sequence goes on from JARVZY010000472.1 coordinate 53,145, forward strand.
AAAACAAAGTGAGAGTGATGTCGTCCAAGATAGATGCTAAGAGACAACGAGCACGTATGGTAGAGACCAAGGGTAAACCGAGGACAAAGTCAAAGGCAGAGGCCAATGGACTTCGATTTGTGTGCACAATTATAAATGGGATATCCACAAGAGCCTTAGTCGATACTAGAGCAACTCATAACTTTATCTCGGTAAATGAAGCTAAGAGACTTGGGCTTAAAACAATGGAGGATAGTGGATGGATCAAAGCTGCAAACGGAGATGCCAAACCAATTAGAGGGGTTGCACGAGGCGTGAAGGCTAAGATCGGGGAATGGGAAGGAGAGTTAGACCTATCGGTCGTTCCTATGTATGATTACAAGCTCGTACTAGGGATGGAATTCTTCGATAAGGTACAAGCCATTCTCATCACGTTTACTAACACATTGTGCATTTTAGATAAAGGTCAAGTGTGCATGGTGACAATGGAGAGAGGCACGAAGAGTGGAGCCAAGATGATGTCCGTAATGCAACTTGAGACTGGCTTCAAGGAGTTGAAGCAAAATACGAGCGACATATCAAACGACGTTGAGACGTCGAGAAACCCTAAACACGTCCTTGAGGAGTTTAGGGGAGTAATATCGAGAGTTTTACCCGAGCGACATGCACTAGAGAGTTGTAGCAAAGGTAGAATATGTGCGAGGAGGAGACATCGCGTTACAAAGCCCGAACAAGGATCAACCATGGTAGAAGCCAAAGGAGAATCAAGTACACCTATCAAGGCACGCCATGTACGAGATCCAACGGTGTTGAAAGAAATTCACGACGAGGACGTCGCGAGCTTAGGTGGGGGAGGATGTCACAACCCGCCTACTCGAAACGATTATTTTCGAGGATAGTGGGGATTCCGGATTATTCCACACTTCTCTTGGAGGATCTTGGATATTCTTGGAAGCCCTTGGAATATGTTGGAATGTGTTAGAAGCTCTAGAACCTCTTGGAAGTCTTAGAAGATTATGGAAATCATGGAAGCTTATAGAAATCCTAGAAGTTTCCATGGAAGTATCTAGAACCTTGTACATAGTAGTATAAATAGATGGTAGCCTCATTTGTAGTGATGACCTCTCAAATCACTTGTAATCTCTTGTAAAGTTCTCTCAAAGCAATACAAAGCATTTCCCATTTCACTTATTCCTTTCTTTAAAGCTTTATCTAGTTGTCTAGATCATTGAGTATTCGAGCAAGGCTGACTTAGTCGAGACTAAGTGCCGCACGGAAGAACCTTGTAGAGACAAGTCCGTGACAATAAGCCAACTATATAAGCCAAAACAAACACCCAATTTTTATTTTTTGTTGTTTGTTTTTTATAAAATTGCGATACGGAACAAAAAATATAAAGTTTGAGAGCTTAAAAACAGAAAATGCGAAGCAAATAACAATAGAAAAATTGTCGTGTTCCGTTAATAGAGTGGGTAAAGTGTATGTAAAGAAAAAAAAATTGTATTTGTGATATGTTTAAAAAAAATATTTTTTTTGGTCCATTTTCTTTTTATACTACCGATTACTTGTTTTTATAAACTATTATTCTATGTGACAATTTTGTCATTTTACATAAAAACAAAAAAGAAGTAAAAATTTTGGGAAATTTTGAATACTTATTTTTGCAAAAAAAAAAAAAAAAAAAAAAAAAAAAAAAAAAAAAAAAAAAAAAGTGGTCTCACAAAGGTACGGTCTAAAAAATAGGTCCCCTCATTTACACTTTTGTTTTTGCAAAAAAAAAATAAATAAATCATTTTTATTTTTGACTAGAATATTGAATGTATACGATCTAATGGGGTATCCCTTGATCAAGTTCAAACCTTTTCCTTGGCACCTCTAAATTTTATCTAATGAAGTTCCTACTTAAACACCTCGTACAAAGACATAGTCTAACCATTAGGTCACTTTGTCATCAGGTTGTATACATAAAACACAAAAACTAATAAAAGATAAATATGTAGTAATAGGATAAAAGCAGACCAAATAGACCCAGCTCGTCCAAAGCCATTATGTATTGTAGTGTAAACAAATAAAAGATAAATATGTAGTAATCTAGTGCATTTACTGTAAAATTTTGTTATTACTAGGCGAGTACCCGTGCATAGCAACGGAAATTTCTAGCTGCAAAGAATTAACGATCACTACTACAAAAAGGGCATAGAGCCCGGTTTAAAAGAATCATAAAACCCGGTTTTGCATACGGGCTCAAAGGGGAGGTCGGACTCCATGTGAAATCAAATAGAGTCCGGTTTTAAAAACGGGCTCTATGTGATTTTATTTTTTTGGAAAAAATATAATAGAGCCCGCTTTTCTATAAAAAAAAAACATGGCTCTATCTTAAAAAGAGTCGTGGTGTCAAGCTTTGAGAAGAAAAAAGAGCCAAATCAGCGACTTTTTTTCCTTTAAATAATGCAGTTGTCGTGCAACATCACAGTAGCCAAATGCAAATAATGTAGCAACTTAAAAATGGCAAATACAATAGCCATTAAGAAGGAAACTCACAAAACAAGTTTCATTCACTTTTTTCCTAAAGTACAGCATTATAGTAGCCATTTCAAAGCACAAATACAGTTGCAACTTACAGTAGCCATCAAGAAGGAAAATCACAAACACGGTTGCAACTTAAAAATGGCAAATACAAGACAAGTAGCAACTTAAAAAAATTCCAAAGCACAAGTTTCATAACTTGCATTATAATTAGACAATTAAAGTAGCCATTCCATGAGTCTTTTTATTTCAATCATGCTGCCATATTTTTTCCTTTTCGATGAGTTTGTTCTCCCTTTTGTTGGTCTAAGCCCTCTTGGAATTTATAAAAAAGAAACATGACAACAAACAAATCTATAATCATTATAGAAAACTATATGTAAATACACATTTAGTGGTAACTTTATGTATGAGTTTACATTCAGTGGTAAATTTAGTCCGTACACTACCCCCACGACAATCATTGACCGCCCTGAATATTCAACCCGTTTACCAAGCAAATAATGAAAATAGAACATTAAAAGGGTACACAGAAAATAACTTACATGATATTGATGATGACAGACACATCAATGCTGATCTCTTTACTCGTAAGAATCATTATGATGTCGAGCAATCATGCTCATAATACAAAATAAGAATGGGAAAACAAATGATAAAAACTGGAGAAAAAAAGATGATCCTCAGTTTCCAAATTACATGCAAACACGACCACCTATGTTTTTTTTTTGTCTTTAAGTTTCTTAATTCATCCTTCTTTCTTTAGGTTATTGTTAATGAAAGATACCTTATCAAAAGAGATCCATGATTAAATATATTACAAAACCAACAAAAAGATCCATGATTAAACATGTTTTGTAGATCAAACAATCAAACATCTAATCTAGTTTCGGTTACACTCTTTCCTATAGCTTTTGTTGTCGCGGTATCTTATGCCTCAAACTAGTTATCTCTTCTCTCACTTCCTTCATCTCCCTAGCTATGGAGATGAACTTCTTCTTCTTTGACGTTTTCTATTTCTTCGGTGAATATCCACCACCCGCCGATGCCACCTCCGCCGTTGTTAAACCCTAAGACCGCACTCTACTCCATGTTTCATGTATGTCATTCATTGATATTCGAAGTACTTTTATGTAGGTTGCAAAAGAGTTGAGCTGTATAAAAACAAACAAAAAATGAGAGATTAGATGTCATCAACAGTTACAAGAATAGTCATTGTAATTTTAAGATCAAATATGAACTATGTGCAAACAAACTGTATAATGTAAACTGATGCAAACTTTATCATGTAAACCTATGCATCAGGGAAAAATAAGATCTATGTTCCTCACTTTCATTATTAAGTATAGAAGAAATAATATATAATCAAGTAACTATATAGATCATATTTTAACCAAAACACATGCATGGGAATAAAAGAAACACGAATTCAAGACGTATGCTTTTTTGAAAACAACCAAGAAGCATGACTTTTTTAGTAATAACAAACAAAAGCATTTCTATCCTTAAGATCATCACAACATTTCTTTCATTTTTCATTTCAATCTCTTTCTATTCGACTTGAAACTTGTGATTTGATTTTTCACTTCCATTTCTTTATATAAGCACTAGAATACAAATTTCTATTGGAATACAACCATGTAATAGAGTCAACTGTGTGAAATGAATGCTATTTAGTATGTTCCCTAAATTAGTTGAAAGAATTCGTGTAGCATAGTTGTCTTTGAAGTGTAGTATAGAAGATTTAATAGTTACCATATATAGTACTTTTGTGTCTTAAATGGCTTTGCAATCAAACATATGGACTTTTTCAAACGCATGTATGCTCATTTGTGTCTTAAATGGCTTTGCAATTTTCTTACATAAGTATTTCAACATTCCACAATATTGACTTTTCACTTTTCCAATGGTAGAATAGGCAAAACATATTTTCAACATTTCAATATTTCACAAACCTTGACTATTCCACTTTTCACCGTTGACCATTTTTACATTATAAGTAGTATAGATAATACACTCTTGTTGAAAAACTTATATCCCGCAATCTAGTATCTATTCGTAACCAAAACATAAAACAAATATTCGTACCTTGTAAATTTATTTATTTATTTTTTTAGTGATGGATCAAGTGAGGGTTTGGAGTGTGGATGATTAAAGCTAGTCTTATGTTTCATGTGTCACCGGATTTGGTGTGTGTTGTTTTATTCGATTAGTGTGATTATTTTGATTTGGGAGATGAAGATAAACTATTACAATTGAGAGATGAAGATTCGGTATTCAGATCTAATAAGGTGCTGTTTGTTTATTAAGAGGCTCTAAATCTGATTCGCACATCTGAATCTGAATCTGAGGCGTAAATGTCTAAATCTGAATGAAATAATATTGTTTATTTTTTTTTATAAAAAAATATCTGAATGATATGAATATGATGCAATTTTATTCTTACGACACACAAATATTAAAAGACATTAAGAAGCAACAAGACATTCCCTATACATCTTGTTGGTTAAGAGGTTTTAGCCTCTAACGAGAAGAAAAAACAAACGCACTTAATGACCCAAATGTCTGACCGCGTCTGAACGAGTCAGATTAAGAGACTGTTACGAGGCACTTTTTAAAAAAACAAACATCACCAAAATGTATGGTGGGTAGTGTGGGTTATTAGATCTAACAAATGTGTGGATTTGGTAGGTTGTTACAAAGTGAATTTTTTTAGTGTATTTCTCCCCCTCAAAAGTTGCAACAGCAGTAGCAGTTTTTGAAGGTTTACACTTACAATTTTTTTTTTTTTTTTTTTTTTTTTTTTTTTTTTTTTTTTACTTTGCTTGGTGTGACCAGTAGTCATACAAAACGGATCTAGATCATGAATGATCCACCCACTCTGATACCACTTATTGGTCCTAAAGATTGAGTAAACCATGAATAATGATAAATAATAAGATTAAGTTTACTTAAGACCCACTGACCACTAATAACACACATTGTACTTTTCAATGTTTATACTTTTATTATAAGTTAATGAAAGAATATAATTCAAGTGTTTTCGGAACAATACTTGGGATTGAATGACAATGTAAACTCTCTAATTTTTGAAGGGGAGTATCCTATCAACTATGCATTTAGTTACATTTACATTTTTAAGGAGTTATACTTATCTATATTACAACATACGTATATATAAGCTAGAAAAAGTAAAGCTTCCATGTGAAGCTTCAAAACTTACTAAAATAAATAGTTATTTTAACTATTTGTTTTTTAGCTACTCTAGTACTTGTTGTCTTCTTTTGCTTTGTACTTTATTTGACTTTCTTGTCCATGCTTGTAGCTTGTTTTTCCAAGAAAGTTCCCGCCTAAATTTCATGTATGTTATCATAGATAAGTCTTCAGGGAGTCAGAGTGTTATTGTCATCATACTCTGACTCCATCATCCAAGTCTTAGTTCTCGATCTTCACTCACTGAGTACCGCCTCAAGGAGTGATGAGTCTTTTTTCTTCAGACTCTGAAGAACGTCTTGAGGATGACTCCTTGATGACTGTTCACAAGGGACAATATATACTTAGTGTGTTTTTCATTCAAATCTATACAAGGGGCCGTACTGAATTGACCCAACATGAACGTATTATTAACATGATGTACTAATCACCCACTAAGGATGTCTAAACTTTACATTAAACGACTAATGAGTCATTTAATCATACTATTCATCCACATAAGACATCTAAGTCCCACTTTGGTACATAAGGCCATTTAAAGGCTCAATTCATCCACACGAGGATGTCGATGTTCCATTTCAGGACATGTGATCACATTATAACACCTGTCATTCACTTAGGACGTCTAATAAGTTCTATAATCATGTTAATCATCCACATATAGCGTCTAAGTCCCGCTTCGGGACATAAAGCCATCTAAAGGCTCATGTCATCAACTGAGGATGTCTAAGTTCTTCTTTGAAACACGTGATCATAATATAACACGTGTCGTCCACCGAGGATGCCATTTTCGGGTCACATAATCATATATACATACAAGTCATCCACCTAGGATGTTAAAATAAGCAATGATTCATCATGTATGCTAAAAACATATTACTAAGACCACACATGTAACACCCTGAAAATTATAGAACACAATGGAAGACTTAATCGGGGTAATTACGAAATTGAATCACAGTCAAACTCATAGAAACATAATTCAAAAGATAGAGTTTATATCATTCAATGAAAACTCAATTTTTTAGAGTACAAAACATTTTCGTAAAGAGAATGCTTTCAAAATAGGTAGTGAGTTTGAAAGGAATGATAAGTTATTTAACATAAAAAGGGGGTCATGTGCCCTTTTGCCAGCTCCGTGCCATCATACTGCTAGTTCCCTGAGATAAACATGCTAAAAGTGTCAACACAAAGGTTGAGTGAATCCATAGTAGTTTAAATTATGAAGTAGTTTGAACACAAGATAACAGTTGAAAAACCCTGTACTCGCGGGATAGCACAGTAATGGATATGCATAAAAATTAATCTATACATATTGATATTGCTCCTAAGGTTTCACGAAACGCAAGCCTTGACAGTTATGTAAGCAATCACCTACACCACGGTGGATGTAGCTGACGAAGGTGCCCTCGGGGAAACTACGCTGGATTTCCCAAAGATACGAATATAGCTCACCTCCTGACAAAAATTCTGAATTGCCTTAGGTGGGTTGCCGGTCCCAATAGATCTATCAACTATATTTCGCGCTCACTAGCAAGTGATTAAGGTTCGTGAAAGAGGGACTTTTAGCGTAAGGTAACTTAGGCAATATCAGGAAATAATAGCATACAGAAAAATACTTGTGTTCGGTTTATCGCATGTATCTCCCCACGGGGTTTAGAAAACAGTATAAAAATGTGGGACTATGAACTCACCTCGGTAATGTAGAATTCAACTAGTGCTCAAATGAGAACTATAAACAGTTATGAATAGCAGTGAACAGCTTCCGACCCGCGACCTAGATTAACGTGATATATATTATTATCGGTTTAATCATCTCGATGCGTAAATTACGAATGCGGTATCTTCAAATGAAGTGATGTTGGATTACTCATTTTAATATGTCTCAAGTTCAAAAGTAATTTATAATGTTAAGTATAACATTATCGTACTATATAAGTAAAAATATTTAATTTAAATACTTTTAGTTAATAGATTATAAGTTTATATTAATATATTTTGTAAAAGAATTATATTAAGTAAAATGATTTAGTGATTAAAAGTTATTTGGTTTATGGCAAATAAAACCTTCAAGTATGTCAAAAGTTACACTTTAACCCTTATGTCAAAAATAATTACATTTTTAGTTCAAAATGGTACTTTTACACTTTTACACTTATCTTTCTCAAAATGACAGTTTATACCCCTGTCTTTTATTAAAAACTTACTATTTCATTTTTAGTCCGAAAGTTTCCAAGTTTTGACACTTCTAGTCCCTTAACGAAATATTTTACAAAAATAGTCCAAAGTTAATGAAAAAGTGAACTTTTATATTTATAAAAGTTAATGTTTTAGCTTATGAAAAGTTACAAAATATGGTTTTTAAAACAAAAACGTGTTGAGTTCTCATGTTTTCTGTTTCGCGAATTTTTGTATCTATGAAATCAACCATGGGCTTGTTAGCCCAAGTCCAAGCCCAAGTCATGTTTTAGTTTTGAAAAATATTAGAAGTGGTGCTCGACCGAGCTTAGGTTTAGGTCGTTTTAGGCTAGATTTAAACGATAGAATCCTTGCATGTTTGTCAATCTTGTGTTAGTTTGGTTCAAAGAATCGAGTTGGCGAAAAATGTATATACATTGTACGTAAAAATGAAAAGAAAATGAAGGGTTTCTAGAGGGGGTGTCGCGTGTGTTATTTTGTATAAAAAAATCTTATGTTTTCAAGTGTGTAATTCAATACGTGGTATCATGTATGTATGCAACATGAAAGTAAATAATGAAAGAAAGTAACATGGTCAAGTAAACTTACAACACCTCAAGGGTGGTGAAGAGATCGAGTGGGAAAATGATACGAGAGGAACAACGAACGTGTCTTGCAACCTTTATGCAAAACAATAACTCCACGATTCAATATCAACACAACGACTAGGAAACAACCCAAATACCTTGTGTAGACTTCTTGGTTTTTCTACAGTGATCAAATAGGGAGAAAGAAATGAAAGTGTTTGTTATTTGTGAGATAAAGTTTTGAGTGTGGTGATGGTGAGAGGAATGGTATTTATAGGAGGGAGACAAGGGTGGTTAGGTAGTAGACATGTGAACTTGTTGGGTGAGCCTTTGTGGTGTCAATCGAATGGAGACAAGGATGTCAAAGGGTTCATGGTTTAGTCAAATCGAGTGTGGTAGGATCAAGAGGGCTATAATGAGGCTTTTGATTTGTTTATGCTTAGGTTTAGTGAGTTGGTGGAACATGGTATGTACTTAATCGAATAAACAAAGGGAGGGAAGAAGACATGTGAGCTTTTGTTGGGTATAAGGGAACACAAAGTCCATTGGTTAATGAACTTTTAGAAAAAGCTTAGTAAACAATACTTGTTTATGGGTAGGCTAGGAAACTTAGGAGAAACATGTGAATTTAGTTTATTTAATTGTAAAGTAGATTCTTTGTTTGTGTAAATGGAACATAGGGACTCTTGGGTAATAAGGTTTAGAAAAAAGGAGATTCCATGTTGGAGGTTAAAAGAACATAGGGACTCTTGGTTAATAAGCTTTTAGGTAAAGTATGTAATCTTGATTTATTTAATGGCTAGGTTTAGGGGGATGTCATGTTGTGGTTAATGAGACACATGAACCATTGGTTAATATGTTTTTAGAAAAAGTGGGATAAAGTATTTGTTTATGTGTAGGTTGAAAAAGGTTTACAAAAGCTTGTTGTACTATAATAATATTTAAAAGGAGATGAAGGTTTCATGTGACCTTGGTTGGGGATTAAAAAACATAAGATCCAATGGTTAATAATCTTTTTGTACCAAGCTTAGGACTAAATATTTGTTTATGTTTTTAGCTTAGGAAGATAGGGTGGCTTTGTGTTGGTTCTTGGTGATCTCCACACGCAAAGAAGAAAAAAGAAAATGGTGGTGTCGAGTTTTTAGGAGACAAGGAAGGCAAACTTGTTTCAATTATATATGTTGCAACAAGGTGGTGTTTGTTTTGGTCTCGACAGGGCACCAACGAAAAGAAAGAAAGAAAAAATATAAGCTTAGCCCCTCGTGGGCTTGTGGTTGTGATTTCGGCCCAAAAAGAAAAGAAAGAAAAAAGAAAATGATAGTTGGGCTAGTAATCGGCCCAAGAAAGAAAGAAAAGAAAGTAGGCGTTGGGCTTGCGTACGGGTATCGGCCCAGTCCAAAAGAAAAATAAATAACTCGAGTGGTTAAACGTTCTGGGAAAAATAATAATATGTCGGGGTTTATATATATAGAATAAATTTCGAAGAAATCTCGGAAATGCTTGTACGTATATATATAGTTTATAATAGTTTCGTTCGTATAATATATACATCACTAGGTCGGTATTAGGTTCTGTTTCGCGAGTGGAAGCTATTCAAGTTACATCAAGTTTCTCGGTAATTCAGTAGTGACCAAACACACGTTTTGGAAATAAAGTAATAGTTCATAGTCCATGAAAATTGAAATTGGCCCGCAAAATTGGCCTAGTGATTAGTTGTTTGTAAAAACGTTCAGTCATAAGCATTACTAAATGACATGGGATAATGCGGGGTATCTCGTTACGGTCTGTTTTGTGGTTAGGGGTGGCAATCGAGTTGTGTTCGGGTTGACATATTCGAGTTCGCGGGTTAGTAGGTTGGTATAACCTCTACCCAAACACGATCCCTTCATTAAAACTGGTTAGACAGGTTGACATATTTTTTACCCAAACTTGTTTATCCTTAACCCAAATCTGTTAAACTTCGTGTCGTGTTGAGAATTGTAACCTCTAGTAATGGTGAGCTCACAATTAAATAAGAAAGAGTGTCTAGTTGGTAGTGAGTCACTTTATCCTTATTTGCATACTTAAAGTGACAAATACCCTAACAGGTAGGATGACTTAATAAGCGTCTGTTTTGGCCGTTAGAGGGAAGGATAACGTTTGGCAGTTGAGGACCATCGATGACTTTTTTGGGTCAAAGGAGGAACATATTGTGTCAACGCAAACGACGAGGACGGATGAACGATGTAATTTACTAAAGAAATAAGATTGCACTTCAAATTCAAAGGGATTAAGATTTTCTTAAGTTGAGTCAAACATGATAGATCATGTTCACCAATCAAAAATAAAATAAATACATATAACATTTTCTTTTATTAAATATTATGGGCTCACTTATTTATTCACTCTCAAAATAAAGCTAACATGATTAATAATGTTTGAATCTGGTGCTAATAAAAGTTAGAAGTGACCTTTATTTTCATGAACCCACTATTTTGACCCTGGACCTTTCGTCGGGTACTTGAAATATTTCATTTCATTTCATTGTTCGTCTTTGTTCTGGAGACACCCATTTCATTTCAATCTAATCTAGGGCATAATCAAATTTCACATCTTAAATCAATTCAATCCACAAAGGTAATAAATAATATTTCCCCATTTTACTTATTTCATTATCATAAATATCTATCTCTCATCGCAATCGATTCATTTATTTACATCTTAATAAAAGTTTTCCACTTTTTTTTGGTTCAATTCGCTAACTTTATAAAATCATGCTATTTTTGTTAATGTGATAGACTGGTAGTTGAGATTGAACCTACATAGGGGGTGTTTGTTTAACCTTATTTGGCCAACTTATGAGCTTATTAACCTTTTGAAAACCTCATAAGCTTAAATTTTTGGGCTTATGAGCTTATCAATTTGAGCTTATGAATTTCATAAGCTATAATTGGGATAAGCTCATGAGCCCCAAAATTAACAGCTTATGAGGTTTTCAAAAGATTAATAAGCTTGTAAGCCAGCCAAATAAGCTTAAACAAACACCTCGATAATGATATTGAGGATATTAGTAAATGATTTGGAATTGTATTTTATGTTAACGAGGTTGAGGCGTAGTTTTTGTAGTAGAGGGTAAACTC